>CAJNSZ010000178.1:83420-174387 GCA_905329745.1 Rotaria sp. Silwood2
AAACCCAAACTCAATACCCAAACCCAAACCCAAACCCAAACTCATATACCCAAACCCAAACCCAAACCCAAACTCATATACCCAAACCCAAACCCAAACCCAAACTCAATACCCAAACCCAAACTCCCAAACGGTTTGGGTTTGAGTTTGGGTTTGGTGCATGCCTAGGTATGGGTATGGGTTTATTCTTTCTAGAGAGCCGTACTTACATCCACGCCCCACAACCACATCCCACACCAACACTCAAGCCATACTCTCTTGTTTTAAAACAAGCTTTTAGTTTAGTAAAAAGTAAAAAACAACGATATAAGCGTTATATCGAGTGGTCCGTTTCGAGCCCTGATTCACATTTTTTACGAGACCTTCTTTCCTTTATAGTCTCGCTTAAAAGGTAGTGCACATTGATGCATTCTCTCGAGTGTTCGTTGCTTTGTTGCTTAAAGTGTGACTGATAACAATATCTCACGTATCGAAAAAACCGAACATGTTCTTATGATTCATTATTTTACGAGCAAAAAGGAAGTAAATATTGGTTTTATTTTGTTGTTTGTGCAATAAATTCTATTAGCAGTAAGAATACAGTTGATCGTTTGATAATCAATTTATTCGAAACAGAATTCATCTATAAATTTCGTTTTGCTAATTCTAATGAGCATGTTTATTTCACTCAGCAGCAATTAGATTATATTCCTTCGTTATTTGCTTTTGTTTCAAATAAAGATAATTTTTCAACAATTCAAAATCAAAATGATGAATATTTACTAAAAATTCCAATTAATTACACTTCGTTCATGATTATTCCTCATTCAATTACTTCTGAACAACCATATTTAGTATTTAATGAATTACCAGAAGATGCAAATGTATTGGATACATTGACACTTTTTAATGATCTTGGCCTAAAATTAAAATCACTTCCTACCCCTCTTTTAACCAGAAAAAAATTAGCTTCATTAGATCCTTCCATAATAATAGCAATAAAGTAAAACATGTTGAATATGAATAAGTGAAGAGCCTCTCTGAAACACGTAACACCGTTGCAGACTTTATCATCGCTGTAAATAATAAAAAATATCATTTACATGATATTCATACATCGGAAAGTATTTTCTCTTTACTTACAATCATTTTTTCCAATGTAAATATCTTGAATTCACGACTTCGTTATCATACATAATCAAAATATGATGACGAACCTGTTCCTAAAAAATTTGAAAATGCATGCGTTTGAAGAGCTGTTTACATATCAGAAAAAGAAAATTATATTCATGATTTTTCACTTTTGTGTCAATACGTCTGCGATTTACGCAGTTTAGGAATGCGATGTCTCATATTCATATAGTCATCATAGACTCAAATATCTGCGGGCGCCCTGTTGTCAACAAGAGAATCTGGATATGAATGAAGCGAAATCAGCTCTATTATGACGATTCAATACTCTACCAAAACGAATTACAGTCGACAAATTCAATAATCGATTTGGTTCGAAAGATAAAAAATACCGATAAATAATTGAAAACAAACTGATGTGGGTGGCAATTCGGTTGTAGTTATATTGAAGAACAAAAGACCTGCACTGAAATATTTAATATTTGTTATTTAAACAGGAACATACTCTATGAAATTTAACATGCATATGAGTCATTGTTTGAAGTAATGTTTTCTCATTTGCCGAGAGAATTTTGCTTTTGATAAGAAAAGAGTTATTCATTTGATGAAAATAAAAATTTCTAATGATGACTGAAACATTTGACATTAGTCACGCAAAATAATGAAGTCGCGTATACATTTCAAAGTTGTGGGGTGTGAGCGTGGGTATGGTATCAGTAAAGAGAAGAGCAGCACCCATATCCAAAAACCAAACAAGACCAACATCTTCACAAACATCAATCACAAACCGACATTGTTGTGCCATTTTGATAGATAATATAGTAATTTTCACGGTAATGTAAAATGCATCTGAATAAAAACAATGATGCATTTATTACTGTTTATGGGAATTCTAAGTTTTCCTATAGAGGATATTAAAATTTTAATTTGCCCTCCAACATGTACATTCATTCATTGATTTATCCGATTGAGGAAGATTTGATCAAGCTTCCTTCTGGCTTTAGCATCGTTGATCATAAACTTCTATCTTATGAATAGAGATACAAGAAAATCTTCATCGACAAAATCGATATAAAAAAAAGCAAACTTTAATGACAGAGTTTCAGAGAATGTTTTTGCATTTTGAATTAGACTTTAAGATTTCCATTGAGCTTTAAACTGATTTTGTTTAGCAAGGACTTGTATCGAGCATCAATGCTGATTTGTTCATCGATATTCATACGATTAATAACATAAGCAAATGAAAAATTGTTTGCAGGTGCAGCGAAACCAATGCTCCCACCCAATCCTAGTAGTAAACAAAAAGATTGAGCATGAACTACATAGTACTGAATGACGTTACCGTTGTGTCCAAATATGTCAGAGCCAAGTGAAGTAATCATATCATCGTAAAGTAGAAAACCCATGCCAAAGTTGATAGGAGTTCCAAAAGTGATATCGATCTCATTGTTAGGTGTATTCGTTTTATTGCTTGTTTCAGAATTTCTTTATTTAAAAATCTTTTGCATTTATCATGTTCTAAATCACCAATTAAAGATGCGTAAAGTTGTGCGATTGATCACGCATTTGTTATTCCATTTATAGCCGGTATTTCTGCTTGATGTATGCGATAATCATTGAAATTACTTGATTGAGAAATTTCAATTCCATCAACAATATCAGTATTGTTTATTTGAGTCTCAATTGGTGAAACACGATATTCTTGTTCTCCTGGTAGACCAACATAAAATTCGATTTGTAATGGATATGTAATTTCATCACGCACGAATTGCCCAAATGTTCTCTTCTTTGGATCAACACGTCGAACAAGTTCACCTGCTAGCCAACCATAAGTCAAAGCATAATAACCATGAGCTGTTCCAGGTGGCCACTGTGGTTCTCGCTGCTCGAAGGTATGTATCATGGCTGTCCAGTTCAAATATTGTTACAATGAAAAATCATCTAATGGTAGTCCAGCCCGGTGGGACAGAATATCGGTCACTGTTGTATTTTCTTTCCCATATTATCCATATTCTGGCCAATATTGGGTGACTAATGCTGAGTGGTCGAGTAGACCTCTCAGGACACAAAGTGCAATAGCTATTGCGACTAAACCTTTTGACGTTGAAAATACATATTGTAAAGTGTAGTGATTGTAATGTTTTGTTCGAGATCGACGACTGGTTGACCTTGATAGTAAATAGCCATGGATGCTCCTAAATTTCGTTCTTGTACAAAATTCTCCTTGAATAAATCTCGAACAAATTCCCATCCACGTGCAGTTGTTCCATGAATGTTAAAATTATTACGGTCGGAACAAATTACCAACGAAATAAGTAAGAAAACGGTCCAACTAGAAGAATACATGGTAGAACGCCTTGTAATATAGATAAAATGCACATCAATGTCAATAGACAAAAAGAAAGATCAACGATCGAATTGTCTAAATATCAAAGTTCGAACAAGCCTAATTCAGGGCCAACTAGTCCGTCATATGGTTGATATATGATAAGATTAGTAAATAGCTATTTTATTGCTATTGCTTCATTCTTCTAGTTGTCCTAATCAAAGTGCACATAACCAAGAATATGTTTTATGTGGTTGAGACAATATCACAAAAGGTATTCGCATTGCAACATAGTGTATTGTCGCCTTGATTTCTTTATATTTACTTACATAGAATGGCACAGCCGAAATGATGCTACTGTTTGCTCAGAAAATAAAAACATAAGACCCCGAGTGTGACATGAAAGCGATGGAGGATGTAGGTGTTGCTCTTCCTTACACTCACACCCACACCAGGATCTGTCTTTCAAGATCATTCTGGAGAATCTTTAAAAGGCTCAGTCAATGAGGATAGAAAAAAAAACGCCACGGTTAGACATAATTGTGTTCTCAAGTGTAATCAATTGATACAGTAAGCTGAAATAGAAACTAAAACCTCTAGACGGATTAGTTGAGACAGCACACTCGATTTTAACAAAACAATTGAGATGCTCTAATTATTATATCACACAGAGATTTTGTCAAAGAGAAATGAGAGGTTTTTGTTTTGTTTTAGTTGATACAACTAGTTTCATTCAATCGGCATCAATATGAAGAGTTCTAACAGTCGCATCTGATACCTTTTCAAGTTGGCCATCGTTCGAATCTGCCAAACAATGCTCGGTGATGAATCTGTCTCCATTAGTCGATTCATATGAGCTGATTGGCTATAGCTCTTTGCCATGTTAATTCATATGATGTTATAATTCAAGGTTGATTGAAAAAGTTTAGCTTAAGAGTCAAACTGGAGTATCATAATGTTTATCGTCACTCAAATATGCTGTACTGGAACATCATCATGATTATTATTGGAAGTATTGATACTGGTCGAAAAATATATCTTTCAAAATTTATGGGTTTAGTCATACAGGATTCCATAGTAATAGGTTTATTAGAGATTGCATTTTGTCAGCGCTCCTTGTTTTTACCCAATTGAGTAATCATTTTCACATCATCAATTTTTTTCCTAATCATTCAGTAGTGCAGAACTCTTCGAAAACGTTTAGTCATGTCTCTTCTCGATGTGTCATCGCTTTTTTCCTTCTATGAGTCACACATGTTCTTTTCCCTCTTTATCAACATTTATTTACTGTGTTGCTCACATGTTTTCATTATCATGCTTTGCTTTTTAAACCGGTGAAAGTTACACCAACGAGCGCATAGTTCTTTTTAATATGCTCCGGATCAAAACTCGCTCGAATTCTATCGACAATCGCCAACAACTGCAAAATTACGTGCCACTCAAGCAAGTGAGTGTCGACGCAACTATACGATCTTTCGCCGCCGATGTAACTATCAATCAAGTATTTCGCAACGATGAGGCAACACCAATTGAAGCAGTATACTGTTTTCCTATTGAAGAACAAGCAGCTGTCTACGCTTTCATAGCACGCATCGATGATCGAGAAGTTATTGCTCAATTGAAAGAAAAAAAGAAGGCTCAGAAAGAATACAATAGTGCTCTTCGGCAAGGCCATGGTGCCTATTTACTCGAACAAGATGACAAGTCGCAAGACACTTTTATCATCAATGTGGGTGCCCTACCGCCTGGAAAAGAGTGTCATATTTCAATCTCTTACGTTTCTGAACTCGATCTTATTCAAAATGGTAACACGATTCGCTTTGTTGTTCCAACTACGATTGCTCCACGCTACAGTCCTGATCAAGGCGGCATTAGTTCTCCTGTTGGAACTACGTCAAAATATGTTCAATCAAGTTCGTATAATATCGAGTTTCACTGCCGAGTAGATAAAAGCGGAGTTTCACGAATTAGTTCATCATCGCATCTGATTCAAGTTGATTTCAATCAACAAGATATGTACGTCGTCGAATTCAGCCAACAAAATACTCATTTGGATCGAGACATTCTTCTAGACATCAACTTGGCTGAAAATCGATCGAATACAATTGTTGCTGTCGAGTCTGGTGCAGTTATGGCTTCATTCACTCCAAACGACGAGGACTGTCGACGTACAATGAACAATGGAGTAATAACCGATGAATTCATTTTCATTATTGATTGTAGTGGATCAATGGATCACGAGAATAAGATTGGATTAGCACGTCAAGCGATGATTCTCTTTCTCAAAAGTCTTCCAGTTCATTGCCATTTTAACATCATCCGATTTGGAAGCAATCATGAAAAACTGTTTAATGAAGCCACGATTGTATACGATGAAGAAAATGCAAGAAAAGCCGAGCAATTCATTAAAAAAATGAAAGCAAATATGGGTGGTACCGAATTGGTAAGCTAGATTACATGCTTTATATTTCATATATAAATCAGCATACGTTTCGATTCTAGTTAGATCCACTTCAATGGATACAAAACCATCCACCTGAACAAGGTCATGCTCGACAAATCTTTCTTTTAACTGACGGTGAAATTACCAACGTTAGTCAAGTTATTGATCTCTGTCGGTCAATGTCGACTTCAACTAGAATTTTTTCTTTCGGTTTGGGTGATTCACCAAGTCGTTCGCTTGTCAAAGGTCTCGCGCGAGCAACCAATGGTCGATTTGTTTTCATTCCGCCCAAAAGCTGCGTCGATGTTTATGTTGGCGAGCAATTACAAAAGGCTTTGCAATCGTGCATAACCAATATTCAAGTCAAATGGAATTTGGGTACATCGGTGATGAGTGTTCCAACAAAAATACCACCCGTCTATACCAATGATCGTCTCATTATCTATGCATTGGCGGATGATTCATCGGTGACATTCGATCACAATTCCAATGTCGAATTGTATACAGATCAACACCCGTTGAGCAAAGCTACAATTGATCACATACCAAATGTAACCAGCGCAGGTACTATTGCTCGACTAGCAGCCAAAGCACTTATTCTCGAATTGCAACATGCCAAAATTCCGAGAAAAAACATCGCTGGTTCGATGCAGCCACGATTTCAACATCTTCAATCATCGACAACAACCGACCATGAGAAAGAAACACTGAAAAAACGAATTATCGAACTATCGCTGAAACATCAAATCCTCTGTCCATACACGGCGTTTATCGGAGTAGAAAAAAGAACCAATGCAAGCAATGCCGAAATGGTCTTGCGTGAAGTACCGAGTCAAATTCCCGCTGATGATCAACATTTGCAAATAGGACACTCAGCGAACTACGCTCCTACTTCGAATATAATACAACAGTCAGGCACAGAAACTCAGTCCATGTCAACCGAAACTTTTTCATCATCGGTTGCATATATGACGCAATGCTCGACGATGAATGATTCGGATAGTAGATCAGGATCATCATCATCGGATGACAGCGATATATTCTATGACAAAAATCACTCAATATCCACGCCTATTGGATATTCTGCAATGTCGTCTAAGGGAGCCATAGAATCAATCACTTCAACGTCATCAGATGAGGATGCATCCGAGTGTCGCCAAAGTTTGCCACCTGAATTGCTCGCCTGCTCCGTAAAATCAACTTCTATGGTTCATTCTGCAATGTCGGGTAAGGGAGCCATAGGATCAATCACTTTCACGTCATCAGATGAGGATGCATCCGAGTGTCGCGAAAGTTTGCCAACTAAATTGCTCGCCTGCTCCGTAAAATCAACTTCTATGGTTCATCGATCAAGCAGCTCATTGTCATCAGATAGTGATGAAGATTTTATGGTCAAAAGTTCAGCAGCTCCCCAGCGCATGACATGCTCCAAAAGTCAGTCTCGTGCAAGCAATAGATCAAGTAACTCATCGTTGTCGGAGAGAGATATGATTTTCAATCAATGCTCTTCAATAGTTCGGAAGAAGCATGATACCTTCTCGTCTTCTTCACATGAACAAGATGACGATGATAGCATTGAGGAGAAAGAAGAGACGTGGCCGACAGATGATCAAGATATTGTTCGCTACTTGATCAATAAACAAAAGTTTGATGGTGTATGGGATTTGGATGGGAACATTATTGAAAAATTGATAGGCAAACCTCTGATGAGTTTCTCATCATTAAATAGCAATGTTCAAGTTCTTATATCAGCTATTGTTATTATTGCACTGGAAACGCGTTTCACTTCACACTCCACTATATGGCATTGTGTAGTGCAAAAAGCACGCCAACGTCTACTTGATTTGCTTAACCGTGATAGAAACCTACTTGATTCTTTATTGGAAAATATCCGTCAACAAATTTGAATGTCGATTCCCTTGACTTTACGCGAACAATATCATGACTATCGAACTATAACAAGAATGTGCAGATGCACATTAGAAAAGCAAATGTTCATAGTCTGATATTATTTTTTCCTTTAATTGATTTCATTTGAATTAATTATTTTTAACAAAATTATATATGATTTTGACAAGATTAAGAGTAAATGAATAATTTATCTTCAATAATTGAATGTTTGTTTTGCTAAAGAAGCATACATTGTCATGTTCAGCACTCCTTTTTGTCTTTAGAATTTAAGCGCTACTGGTTACAGTAGAAATCAAATAATAAACATTTGTATACATTGACTACAAACTTGTGACACTTTAAGTCAAAATTTTGTTGTATGTTTACGAGATTTTAAGAAATCGCCGTAGCTTTGGAAAGCAGTCATGATCATATCTTTTGCTACTGCGTATACTAGAAAATAACCTTCTCCGATGTTCATTCAAAACTTGCGCAAAATAAAAAATGAATAATAAAAATGGTAGCAGTAAATAATGCTTAAGTGCCTGCGATAAATTTATGTCTCTTTTTCTGCGAGTTAGGAAATCTTGCAGCCATAATGTCTTTCAAAGTAATGCATCAATCAATCAATCGTTTATTTCTTTCCGATGCTTTGCCAATATTCTTGCTGTTCTAAAGAAACGATTGATTTTGATAGTTTGCAGTGACATAATTCAATAAATAAAAACTTCCACTAATTGGTACAGCTTTCGAGTATACCAACACATAATCAAAATCATGAATTAATTTGAAGATGTCAGTCTTTTCTCCAGTCATGCTGCATCAAAAAGGAATCGAACACCGTACTAATTTTGTGTTGAATAGTATATTGGTGATCTTCGATCCCTGACTGAGATAATTGTCAAACTAATAATACCAAAACAATATCGAGCTTTGAACCCAATGCATAACTGACAATTCTCCAATGCAACGCAAACGTTCTACTATGTAGATCAATAGGAAAGTGTTCGTCAACAATTGATTGCCACTTAAGATGGCATTCTCTTCGGTACTCTGGTCGGATAGAAACAATTTTGTCAAAATGTATATCGCAAATATCGAATCGAACAAAAATATATTTTAGTAAAATTCAAACTACTGCTCGATCGAGTTTTACTCGGAAGTTTGAGTCATCGGTCGAATTTATGTCAAACAGTACAGTTATCAGCCATTGATGAATATCATTCTGCACGCCCATATCGATATAGCAAAAGATACTCGCATTGCACTCGATACACTCTATTCTTTTTGATGCCATAAATATTTCAACGACTTTTGCTCAAAGGAAATTACATAAGTCGTTGTTGTCTGGGTATTTACGTACTGCTGATCAGAGACCGAAAGAAGTCAGAAAAATCAGGCTCATCAATTCAAGTCGAATCGAGTCGAGTCGAGCTCCCGAGTATCGACTAAAAAAATATACCTCAGTCACTATTGATCATAATTTCGTTTCCATGTAAGCATCCGCAAGTTTGTGTTCTTTCTTACCGATCTCCACAAATATAGCTGTCAGATTTCGAAAACATGTTCTCTTACGAGTCGCACATATTACTTAGGTTTCTCAAAAATCTAGTCGACGAACATTTGTGGATGTTTAAATGATTGATAGCTTGCTCACTGGAGTGCATGACAATTATGCATGTGAAGTGAGTAAAATGTTTGGAAAGAGGGCAGTTGAACATAATATAGAATAACTATTGAGGGAGTTTGCGATTTGATTCGAGCAAAAACTTTCATAGTAGAAGCAGGCTAAAACTAAACATGAAGCGCCAAAAAAATTACAAACTGCTATTCTTTTACATTCGACTGTACACATCAATCGAAATATAATTTCAATCCCTTGCTAGTATCACCCAAGCAAAATATCATTTGAAGTGTCTGAAGAATCGAGTTCTTCATATTTGACTCGACTCAACTCGGTTTCGGTTTAGGATTCCAACAACATTTTCAATTTGAGAAGATTCATTTTTAGAAATGTTACCATCTTGACAAATAACTTGCATCAGAAACTTATGAATTAGCCTTTATTGAGAAAGAAAACTATGACATTTCATCCTACAAATAAGCATCAGCATGTTTTGCATGAAATTGCTCATCGATCTATTGGACTTGGAGTAATGAAAAGACAGGCGATGATTACCAACGGAGATAATCCTAGTTTAATCTCTACTTATTGCTGCTAATGAGAATCGACTTGAACACTGTCAAAAGCAACTTTTTACCATGTAATTCAAAAGAGAAAATACGTATTGATGATTCTTGTTTTGCTGATTTCATAAAATCTGTTTTTTTCCCTTGTTGGAAAACCGCATCGGACGCATAACGTAAAACTTCAACTCGCCTTTATGGATGAACTAGTTCCAATTTCAAACAGGAGAACTAGTATCAGCTAATAGGGTCACCAAATTAAATCTACTAATTACTTTGTTCGGTAGTATTTGGTTCTTTTCTCAAGGCATTTTAATTATATCATGTGGGTGTGGGTATGAATGATTGTTTGACCGCCTCACCCTCATGGTGTTTCATTATGATGGCTCGATTACCATGTCTTATCTGAGAGAAAATATCTTTTGGGAACCGCATAAGTTATTAACCAAAAATATTATATGATAATGCACTTTGAATACTAAGAAAAGGTAACTCATTGCCGATAATAACTCTCACAAAAAAAATCATGGTGCATATGCATTGCCTCGTAGGGATTTTACTGAAAACTTATCTATCAAAATTGGATTGATTGCAATATACGTAAATAGATTTTTTCCATGTGCTCAATGCTTTGTCTGTAATGGATATATTTTATATGTGTTGTTATAGGACCTTTAGCAAATCTATGCAATTCCTTTTTTTAATCAATATTTTGGAATACAGGTAAGTCAAATAAGATATGTCTTAATGAAATATAATATCCGCAGTGTCAATATTTCCGCACTGCAGAATATCATATTATTTTCTCACTTGAAAACTCAGATCATGTGCTCAGAAGTGATTGCGTATCAAGTTAAAAATCTTCATCAAAGAACTAAGTCTAATGAAGACCTGGCGCAATACTTGCGAGAAACCTTTTTTAACTTATAAATATTGCAAAAATTCTTGAATAAATGTCTGGTCTGAATGTATTCGAACAGAATGTGATAGGAAATTCTTTTTTTGCTTTTGTTAGATTGAACATGATCTTTACTTCGAAAGCAATTATTTCATCGACTACTGTTTATATACTAATATCAAAATCAAGTTGTGTTTCTTAAAAACTCATGAAAAACATAGTATACGTTTCTTCAGCTCAACTTTTGCTTTGTAGAAAAATAAATCAGTATCACGGCAAGAAGGTAATTTTCTAAATTGACTGTGAAAATTTTGTAAACACTTGCTATGCATAAAAGTGATCTTGAAGTTCAACGATTCATTATTTTCTTCTAATAGTATGTTACTTATTTTAAGAAATTTGATCATCTATTGTTTGAAAATCTTATCATTTATTGCATCTCTTTTTCATAAGCAGTTAAAACAAGATTGACTACGACTGAGAATTATTTTCAGACAAGAAAAATGAATAGAAAAATTTGACGCAAATATTTTCCTGAATCTATATTTAATTGTTAAAACTGGGAAATCTTCTGTTGTACAAAATTTTGAAAGTTTATGCTAGCGAAATTTTCAGAGATTAGATCTTCTCTCTAAAAAAAAGTAGGTTTGATTCAGTGTTTCTTTTTCCTCCAAGTAAAATTTAAGCAAATACACAATCTGGACATCATTTTAGTCTCAAAGTATATCCCATTGTTAAAATAATCCTTTTTTTTCAGAGAAAAGCTTATCTAGTCTGCTTTTTCATAATTCTTGAAACATCATAGTGATTTTATTACTAATACATAAGTAACAGTCGGCAAATATATCCTTTCAAAGAAGAGATCATGCAGCATCTAAATAAAAAGAACCAACCTTATGTCATCTCCGGTTCGAGTAGACTGAGTCTGAAATTGATTTACGAAATTTTGCAACACTTGCTAAATTTTTTTGTCCAAATATTGTAATCAAATCCAGTACACTATATTTGATGGCACAGTTTTTTTGTTGTTGAGAACACTCTCAGAGACAAGGAGAACAGAAATTACTATAGAGAAATACGACAATCTTTTCAATGAAATCACACTGCGTCATACGGGAAGATTTGAATTAAATCTGTATCAGCAATATTAATAGAAAGCGTACTTAAGAAAATTATTTGAAGCTGAAGATCATTTGAACTGTTCCGCATGCAAACTTCAGGCTTTCACAAAATATTTTACAAAGAACATTGTATTTTTCCAAAGTAGAATGAAATGAATTCCAAAGTGATTTCATCATCTGATATACCTCAGTTAAGAATTTTAGAATATACACTATCAATGAAATGCATGAAGCATTAGCTGATTCTATGATGTTTTTTTAATCTAGCTATGCTGTATGCGGTCTTTATCATTCGACGAGATTGAATGATGTCACATATCGAGAAAATTGGAGATACGATATCACCTACACTAGATATGCCCACATCTACCACATTCTCGACATGTAGTGGAACTGAGTTTTCGATTCCAAAATTTGAAAAATTGAACTTTTTTAAAAGTTCTTAAGCAAAGCTTCACGTGTATTTGCAAGATTTATGTTCATTTTTGAATTAAATCATACTCAATGTAGATAGTTTGATATTCGATAAATCAACACAACCAACTATTGATTTTATTTCTTGTAAAAAAAATAAGACATAGTATATTCATTTTATTGATTGTTCATTGTCGGATAAATAATAGTTCTGAATTTTTCATGTCAATAAAAGCTTCCCGGGCTTGCAACATATGTCGTGCCTCCTTGAAACTCGTTGTCTTCGTGGTAATGTGGGTTGTCTATGCTTGATGTATATTCTTGGCCAAATTCATATGTTTTTGGTGAAGCATACACTACTTCTGGTGTATACACTTGACTGAATTGATCAGTGTCCGATGAAATATACTCTACTACTGGTGTGTAATCTTGACCAAATTGACCAGTTTGTGGCGAAACATACTCTCTGCCATCTGCATAATAAGAGTCGTGTTCTCCGTGCTCATGATCACCATAATGATAATGATGTTCTTCACGTTCTGTATCACTGTGATAATCGTGATGATTGGTATAATGTATAGAATATGGGCAATCGTCCCTGTGTCGGCAATCATCCCATTTTGAACAGGTGCAATCTACCCAATACTGATGATGGTCATCAACATGAGAACTAACCGGGCCTGATGTCCAGATGTAAAGTGGCCGACCATAGGTAGATGAGAATGATAGTGGCGTCGGTCTGTGCTTTATAAAATGACTTTGAGAGTCAACTGGTTCATGTTTGCTTGTAATGATCATTGGATAGCGCCTGATTGACTGAACTCGATTCGTAACATTTGGTTTGAAATTCTCTTTTCACGATAGAAAATAAGCAACTATGTATCTTTCTAAAGCTATCATACGAGTTGACATTTGAAATTTGCTGATGTGACGCTTATTTACCAGAGATATGACTCCTGTTCAACTATTTTTCTCAAGATCTTTTGATGGCGCAAACTGATGCCGTTTGAGAATGTTCCTAGAACAAGGTAGAATCGAAAGATAAGAGAACAGTCGAAAACTTCGAGAACAACTCCTATTTTGTGTTCTGATTTCTCATAGATAACTACACATATTGGCAACAGGCATATAGTGATCTCTGAAAGTTTGAAGTCTGAACTTTGCTGGACATTATCATTTTAAAATGAGAAACCATTCTTAAAAATACCCGAATATTGCATTGAATTCGAGAATATGGTCAAAATTTGATCATATCTCATGCCACGCAGCTTATCATGCGGTACAGATGTGTAATAGGTCATCATTTTTTAGACTTCTTCAAGTTGATATAATTCAATTATCTATAGTATAACTATTTAAGTGGTTGCCTCTGCTGACAAGTCTTTCACATGTTGATGATTACAGTATGGCATTAGATAATTTCTATTCAAAATTTCGAAATTGACTTACCATCTTTCGACATAACCTCTATTGCCTCTACTTCCATGCCAAAAGTGCCCAATATTGACGGGTAAATAGCCAACATTATGACCTCCTTGGGCTATCTCTGCTACACGTTCGCCCCAGTTCAAAGCTAAACGTCGATAATCCTCGTTTAAACTCGTCAGAAAAGTTTCTTCGATACGATTCAATAGTGCAAAAGCAAAGTGCAAGTCACCCGAACCAAGAATCGAAAATTCGCACAATCCACCCATATACTCGAATGCATCACAACGCATTGCCCAGGCATATCCTGGATGAGGATACCATTCTTTGTAACGTTGAGGATCAATCGGCTTGTTGTGTTTAATTGAATAAGCAAATGAATAATCCCAATGTAAAATTTCATTCATTCCATTGGGACCAAGAAATAGAGCTAATCTAAAGAGTTGTACAATTGGATAACGCTACAGTTCTTGAATTAGCAATTGTGCCCAATCGAGACGCTACAATTTTGTTATAAATGCAACAATTATAAATTAAAAATCTAGATTCTTGTACAAAATTTAAAGAAAAAATTCGATCATCAAAAAATTAATTAAACAAGATATATAGTGATTTTAAGAAAGAATATCCTTTTGTGAACAATGAATCCTATACAGTTATTTAGATCATATCTCACTCTCTATTATATTAATACAAGACTTCAACTTATTTATTGAGATGATCTCAAGTATCTTGAATATATTCGAGTATTGTCGAGTTCGCCTCACAATAAAAATTTTGATCGTCTTGCCTGAAATCGAATATACTATGACAAGAACATGATAATCAGTCATCCTGAAAGTAATAGTTAATGTTTTATGGACTGCGTTTCGTATTCACATAGCACGACTGCCATACATTTCGGTACCATCTTCGAACTATACTGCGAACAGTTGGTATGACAACTCCGAACAAAACTATAAGCTCACATCCTCAATGATCAACGACTCGATAGTTCAATATCAATATTTCCCGCAAAAACTATTAAAAGTCTTCTTATTTTTCTTCGTCTATAGATTATATTTATAAGTCATTAAGAGTACCATAAACCCTATTTATTTAAAGTTACTTCCTGATATTAATTGGCTCTCATATATTCTCAATGCAATTTAATACTGAAATTCTCTACAATCAGATCTGGTTTTGAGTAAGGCTATTGACAAGAGGCTATTTTTTTTTCGTTTTAAAAGTCTACAGTTGCTAATTTGCACAAACTATACTTGAGTTATTAACTACGTACATCAAATTCAATATCGGTATCGATCCAGGCAACGTACTGAATATGTTCAGGTAAATGATCAACGGCAACATTGATTAAATTTTCCTTCATCCATAAAATGGACGGTGCGATCAATTGTAAATGTCGAGAATTATCAGCTTGAGTAACTTCAACTACTTGTTTTGGTAAACCGAAATGTAGTGCTGATTCAAATAAGCATTCCACAGTAAATAGTACGACACCTGATTGAAGCATGTGTTTTTCAAAGTTTCGATATAGATTATACCGAGTTTTATATTTGACAGGATTGTAACAAACTGGAATAACTGCTAATTGTGTTAAATCATGTAATCCATCATGCTCCACAATTCTGGCCATTGTTTTCAACAACAGACTTTACTATGAAATTGAATAATGTCTTTGTAAATGATATTTATACAAGTGATTACTTCTCTCTATAACAAAAAAGTGCAAGGTAACTTGAGTCTTTCGTTTTTCTAGCATGTATCTCAAATGCCACTGTTGTTTTTCACCTATCGATCATTTTCTAAAGATGAAATTGGTTGCTAACGAAGTAATATTCGCCTTTTCTCTTTCACTTTTCTTCATGCAGCTTTGATTATTTATCTTACATGTTAGAACACATGAAAAAATATATTCGAATACGCAGACGAAACATAACTTCAGGTGATACTTGAGCTTTCTATTCTCAAATTTCCCTATTTAGTTAAACTCTCAAAGAGAAATCTTTGTAATTTTATCAATCATAACCAAACTTGATTTGTTTCTGAGAACAGAAAATTTTTTTTTTCTTCGGTTGACTATAATGCAAACACTTCTTATTTAAGTTAACGATTATAGTCGGTTTTGATTTACATTAATAAGTTAAATAGTTTTACATGTCAAAGTTTCACGTTTGACACAGCTTTGGTTGAAGTTCATTATTTGGGAAAAAATGCCAATCAATACTATACTGTGGAAAGAATCGGATCAAAATAAATGAAAGTATCTTTGTAGTAAACAACTACCTTGATATTCGTTTTTTCAGATCTCGTTCCTATCGTAGACAAAAAACTTAAGGAATGCCAGAACCCCTTATTCTACCATAAGAAAAAAAAAACAGTAACTATTTAAGCTTAGCTAAGGCATCATATTTAAACAATAGTTTCAACAAGGCTCAATTACATCTAAAGAAAAATAGTATATTCTCTCTTTTCTGACAATTGAACGTGCATGAACAGCAGAACACAAGAATAAATCACTGATTGTGATTGAGTACTTTTCTGAGGTGAGTGTGGACATTGTTTTTTTTTTCTTTGCCAATAACACTCATACCCTTGTTCAGAAATTAATAGAAAATTTTCATCACATGAAATACAATCTATTTAGTTTAAATCAGCACGTAAGCCTCTATTGACTTTCACTTGAAAAAAGTCGTTTAAAAACAGTATGGATCAAGGTACCAACATAACTGAAGATAAGATATACATCCACACTCGCTGTAATATTTGATTATTTTTCAACTAATATCATAATGATAAAACTTCGATAAGATCTGCTGATCATTTCATGTTACGTTAATGTTAGATGAACTTTTGTCTTCGATTTTACTTGCCTTCTTCATATTCACTTTGTTCTTTTTCTTTTGGTCTTCAATAATGCTTAATCATCTATATCATTTAGGGTCTAGGAAAAGCTGTGTCGGTAGAACAAAAAATTAATACAGTAACAAATTCATCAAACTTTACTTAAGTAATGCTTCGATCTAGTAACATTATTTTTGATCATTCGACTTAATCAAACAAAATCTAAGCGATCAAAACGATGTCGAAGATGGTTAGAATTTGGCTGTGAGTTGAATTTTCTTTTCAACCACATACCCACACCACATTTCATGACTAAATGATATTGTTGATTGGATGTCATCATAGGATGCGATATGAAATAGTATCTCATTGATTTTTGTTTGAAGAAATTCAATCGATTTGTCTTGACTGATGAAAATATCGATCCTATCGAATATTTGTCGAAATTTATTGATTGAATGTTGATAATCTTTGTGAAATTTGACAAAATTTGAATGTAACCAAACGTGTCTGAAATTGATACCGATATGAATTTGCGATAATGACGAATAATACTCATCAATCGAAGTAGTTTTTATTCTACTTGTGAGAGTATTCATTATGTGCTTTATTTTTCCACCAATGTTTCCTTGGTCACATGTAAACTGATCACTTTTTCCTTCCCTTCAGCTCTCATGGTTATAACTGTTGCATGTTCGTTAATGCATTTTTAGGAATGCTTAGGGCAATAGATTTAGTGATCAATCAAATAGATTAAATATAAGAACAAACTGCTAGAAACAAGCTACCATATTATTCTTTTATGCAAATAAAACAGAATGTTAGTTGAACTGAAATCAAAAGAAAAGAAAATTATTCATCTCTTTTCGTAAAAGTTCACTAATCAATCTTCATAAACTCAATCCAACATCTACGGTATAAAATGATTTACCAATTATCATTACTATTAGTGGTATCATCGCGAGATTCTGTTAGGCAACTCATTCTAGTCTATGGTTCAGTCAATGACTATGTACTAAGTCCTTTCCTATTTGGATTTCTATCTCATCATAAATCATTTCTTGGTTGGAAAAATATGCCAATCAAGTGTATTGGTAGTTACAGTGCTCGCTCGGGGTATGGGCGTGTAAGATGCATAGAACATTTCAAGATCGTTTTGAATAGTCAAATTATTGCGATGACTTTTTCATTAGTGTACTATCCTGAATTTTTCCAACTAATTATGACACAATAAAATAGCAGATTTGATATTCTCTTATGATTCTTCAAACTTTTATCGTTTACTCAAAACGCATGTTATCCAAAAATTAAGTTCTGCTACACATCATGAACGAAGTATCATATTTTAGGAAAATATCAATGCATGAGATTCTTCAATCGTCTATCTATTAAATAGATCAATAATAGTCTCGACGAAGCATACGAAATCTCAAACAAATATATTTCCAAGTAGCAATTGTATTGTATGTGACAGTGAAGCGCCTTCTTTATTGCATTTTTCTTGATCTTTCTTTCGTTGGCTTCGATGATATTTTGTAAAACTTCTTTCAACTTTATGTGTATTTCGTATGCAATATAGATTGAATACTAATAGAATCATGAAACTTATTCTACCTAAACATAAGAAAGCTCAATTAAAATTGTCTACTGTACGTTGTT
This sequence comes from Rotaria sp. Silwood2, assembly GCA_905329745.1. Classification (NCBI taxonomy): domain Eukaryota; kingdom Metazoa; phylum Rotifera; class Eurotatoria; order Philodinida; family Philodinidae; genus Rotaria; species Rotaria sp. Silwood2. The sequence goes on from CAJNSZ010000178.1 coordinate 101,738, forward strand.
ATTATAATATAAAGGAATCAAGTTGATTAAATTAGTAAAACAAAATAAAGAATAAGTGATTAAATAGGCAAGTAGATGAAAGAAAATTAATCAATAAAAAAGAACAGTCGGCTTAGTGTCACAGAATGACATCTGTTGACACTAATTTGATGTTACTATAACATATGCTGTTGTAACGTAAGATCTTCAGTAGGCAAAGTACTGAATATAAAATCATCACAGTTTGCATCCAAAAATATTAATAATTGACGATGGGGATTGGGTGTACGTTTTCATTCTTCTACATACACATCCTATGGGAAAGAAGTCTATCGCTTGAAGGTGAGGACGTAGGAGGTGGCGTGGAGTCTGAAAAGCATGACCTAAAACTTCCACTAAATATTTTCTTCGAAAAATGTGTAAGATCAACATATTGCCAGTCATTAAAAAGAAGAATTCGTACTGTTAAAAACATTTATCATAAAATGTATTGAGTTCACAGAAAACTTCTAAAGTCGACAGTTTCGGTAAACGTTTCTCGTACAAGCAACATGAATCATAAAATTGATTCAAAAAACATTGCCATACATCAAATGATTCATGAAGTAGAACGAATCGAGAGAAATAACTGGGTTTTTACCAGGTAGAAAACAGAGCAGAACGATGTTGTGCAATGACATCACGCATTTCACCAATGATTTTTTTTTCTTCATATCAATTTTCTTTTCAAGCTTCACACAATAAATTGACTCTCAAGTTTGTAAAGTCGTTATCTACGTTTCCACGTATTCTTACAACTATCTTTTAGTCTTTCTCCGCATTGTATTTTTTTGTTCGATATTAGATAAAAGGAATATTCCTGATACATCATTATTCTTGATATTGTATCTAGCAAGAATATTAAATCGTCTAATATCTCTATACATGTCTCAGTTCGATACAATACAAAATACAGGGATTTACTTGCAATCCGCTTCCAGTCGTCGATTGTATCCTCAATCACGTTACCCGCTGACTCATCTATTGGATGAATTCAATCGACAACGTCTCCGATTGAAAGCAACTAGGCATGTTCATCATTTCAAATATTCATCGTTTTTTCTCCTATTGATTATGTTGGTTGGAATTGCTTTCTTCGAACTGCATATTCGAATTTACAATTCTTTATATGGGCCATTTCATTTGAATTTAGTTGATTTTGTTCAACATGTTAATACATATTATAAGAATTATTCGTATGTTTCATGGCTTAATAGAAAAGACTATATTCAAGTTGAATTAGGAGAGAATAATATTTTGAATCCATTGAGTAAATACTCTATCATTAAACAGTATTTTGATCCTGTCTCACGACGTTATCATATTGCTACTTATAAACAAATGAAAAGGCCATCTATCTATGTCAAACTACCTACTCAATCGCAAAAGCGATACCATGCTCGTCTTCCATTTTATTTTCCTTCATACTCGATTCGAACGCTTCAGTGCATTGTAAAAAGTTTACCATCAAATTCTGCTGAAACATATCGAACATGGATCGAAAAATCCGACTATATTCGATGGATCGATGATCGATATACGAAGAATTCGACTGAATTCAACAAGGCTGNATATTGAGGTAGTAAAAAGCCTAAAGGGATTTTTCCCCAATGTTCTTCCTTCAAAAGTTATGGTCGTTTTATTGAATTTTCGACCCATTCCCAGATATTTACGAAAAAATCAAAATAGGGAATTTCGACTTGATATTTCGTCCATAGATAGGCCTAATGGTCCTTAGAATATTCTGAAAGTTTCAGCTAAAAAGAATGTTTCTTTCTTGAGATATTGAATTTTCAAGTGAACTCGGTTTTTGTGACCAATCTGTGGCAAGCGGCTATTTTTTGAAAATTCAATATATCAAGAAAGGAACATTCTTTTTAGCTGAAACTTTCAAGATATTCTAAGGACCACTAGACCTATCTATGGGCGAAATATCAAGTCGAAATTCCCTATTTTGATTTTTTCGTAAATACCTGGGAATGGGTCGAAAATTTAATAAAACGACCATAACTTTTGAAGGAAGAACATTGGGGAAAAATCCCTTTAGGCTTTTTACTACCTCAATATACTCGATTAAATCAGATACGAACGAATCAAAACGAAGGGTGTCATCTGAAAAGGTTCCCTTGTAAGAGATAAATGTTTAGAAAATATAACTAGAATGCCAATAAGTCTCTCTTGTTCTTTGATATATCGAATAAACGATCCTATTCTTTAATGTTCTTATCCATGCCATTATTGACATATGAATAACTATTTTATAATTATGCTGTTTTCATATGATTTCATAATGAAAATAATATAACTTTCAATTGTAGAATGATCAAGTTTTCACATGAAATATTTTTTCCTAAAATAAGAGACAATCGATATTCATCTGGAAGATCATATCCTTCAAATGTACTTTACTACGAAATATTCAAAATAATGACGAGATTAATGTAAATATCAACTAGCACATTTTTCTTTCGTCTTTTTACAAAGAAAAACAATCAGTTTAGTTATGTGCATGTTATTATACTCAACAATGGCAATCTTTGCTTCTAGTCTAAAAGATAAAACAAATGCTTTTTCTCGGATAATGAATAACTAATGTCATCGCTTTCATGTAATTTATTCATAAATAAACTCCTCTGTATTGTAAGTAATCTAAGTAAATTGAGCTCTAACAACAATAAGTGATTAGGTATAAGTTTTTAATATGAAAAAGTCTTACATAAATGATTTAAGAAACTCTTCATGAAAAAACCGAAAATTTTCGAATATCGAAGAACATAGGGATAAATAGATTTCGAATCTTTTTACATAGAAAATTAGACGTTTGTATACCATAGAACAATCCAAAGTATGAGAGTTTGAAGATCTACTTCTAACCAGTCATGGTATTACAGAACTGAGACACATCCTAAACGTACTCTCAAAAATTGACCAATCACTTCTAATATCGTCTAATCATCATTCGCATTGTTGATGGATTGTGTTCAGATGAAATAGACAAATAGTAATTCTAATTTCGGAATAGATATGAGTTTCAATCGTTACCGATATCTGTATTTTATAGTGGTTGAAAAATAAAAGTCAGAAAAGAATCAAATATTCGATTTCACTATTTCAAATCACATCTGTTCAATATGATAACAAAAAAGCACTATCACCTAATTTTATTTCATCCAAAAAAAGATATGGTTTCTTGATTATAAATACGACAAATATTCAAATATAAGATATACGCATAGATGTGAATGAAAAAGAGTAAATTTTCTACAAATGTGCTGATGGAATACGGTGACGACAAACAGGACATATAGCTGTGAGTGACAGCCAATGAGCTACACAACTATCATGAAAGATATGACCACATGGCAGTTTTTTCACTTTTTCATTGACCTTATAATCCACTTGACAAATGGTACTAGAAAAGTATATTTTATAAAAATGAAAAGCAAGAGATTGTCATCGAAACATATTTCGAATCATTTTTTACTGACCATTCAGTTTGATTGAATTGATCAGATTCTTGATCAAAAATTACCATTGGCAAGGCATCAATAGTACCTGGTGTTGAAGGTGGATTTTCATTGGATGCAGGAGATATATTTATTATTCTTTCCTGAATAGAGAGAATAGCAGTCAAATTTCAAATCTTTTAAATAAGACATACGCTAAGCATTGTCAGAAGTGGAACAGTGATCGATGCCGGAAGACAAAGTGCAAGACAGCCTCCAATTGTAAATCCAAGACAACAAACAAGAAATGTAAGAGGCCAGATAATGAATGGAAAAAAAATGCGAATTAGTTGCCATATGAAAAGAGTTTTGTAAAGACTGGGAGCTACTACAGCGCACGATCCACCTACACGAGGTTGAAATAGAAGAACGGCTCCGATTGAATAATAGTAAATAACAACGACAGCTATAGAATAACATATCACATAATGAATTGCTGATAAATAGATGAAAAGTCTTCGTAAATTTGTTAGACGATAAAAAAGTTGATTGAGAACAGCACCAATCACATTAATTCCAATAGTACAACCAGCTAGAATAAGTCCAACGTAGGCAAATGATTTGAGTGGTGCATCGAAATATAGATTCTCAATACTAGTGTATACGCATTCTGATTTTTTAGTCTTAATCGTTGCAAATGCCACAATACCCAAGTAAATGATATTGACAATAATAGGTAAGACAAGTATAAGACATTCTATTATTAATGATCGTCGTATTGGAAGTGAAGGTTTTAGTGGATAAATAAAATTTAAAATGCATGTATTGAAACATACAATACCAAGATAGAAACGCATAAGTTCACAATTATTATTTACTAGTTTTTTCCATGTAAATACATAGAAGAAAGCGATTATAACGACGATGAATTTGAAGAAATGAAAAAAACTACGTAGAATAGATCCTTGACGATATAGACCTGAACTTATCGCCTCGGACTGAGTCATATGATACAATGGCAAGTTTCGAACGAAACAAAGAAGAGTAGTAATAAGTGTGATACTACCAAAAATGAATATGCAAATTGATAGTACGACGAGAGGATTCGAGATACTACACGTTTTTGTACCATAGTAAAGACCAATACAGAGAAGAACAATATCAATGACATTGTAGCATAAACGAAGAAGACCACCAGAACATACACGGTCAAGCTGAGTTAACGTATCAACCCATGTCGAAGACTGTCTGTTATCATCATCAACAGAAGCGGCCGTTCTGTTTGTTGCATTAATTGAATCACTGTGTATGTATGTATCTGTTACACGATTAAATAATTGACTACTAGCACCGTTCGATCGACCACCATTGCTTGATTCCGAAGACATAGTAGATAAGCGAACAAAATCTTTAACAAGAAAAATATCTAGCAAAGTTAATGTTGTATAGACACAGACTGCTTTTTAAAGTGTTAGCAAATAGTTTGTGAAAAAAAAAGTAAAAACAAGTGAGTACTGAAGAAAGAAAAGAAGCTTGAATCAGAATTGTTTCTACATGGACTCAACAACATTTGCATTGTTTATCACACATGCATATATGAGTGAAAGGTCTGATTGGTATTGAAAGAAAAAAAGAGAAAGAAAGAAAAAAGTACTAGACAGACATTTGGCCGGATGATTCATTCTTTGTAAATATACATGTATTTTGCATTTTTTTTTTCTCCAATATCATGTGTAAACGCAATGACGTTTAAGATGCACTGTTACCATCATTTTGTAAAATTTTATCCAATCTGATTGTTTTGGAAACTTTTTACGATGTATAAATTGATTCAAGTCAATTAATCGGATGATAAGATCTTACAGAATTGCACATATAATTCTTGTTTGATCTTATAAGATTCGATAGAAATTGTACGAGAAATCATCGCCTATGAAATCTTATATTAAATCCTACTATAAGGTTCTACAAAGGTCTTCTCATTCCATAAGATGTCACTATTGAATGGTAGGAAATGTTAGATGTCAGTAATGGTCTTTGAAAAGTCGAATAGTAAGATTCAATGCAAGACTTTAGAGACAACGATTTTTCGTATTTAATTATGATGTGATATTTCATTTGATTTTCAAAATCTTACGTCTAATTATTTGACCAGGGTAAAATAAAATATTTCTCCTGTCGTACAAACCTGATGATTTTCTTTAGTAAAACTGGAAGTATGGAAAACAAGAGAATGTTACTAAAATTAGTCAATTACCAAAAAGATAAAGAAGACAAATAACAGTTGTTGATTTTTGTTTTCTATCATAGTTATTTGATAAGAGAGAGATGGATGAGGGTATGAATGAAGAGAAAACCTATAATCGCCCTATGTAATTTGTTGCATTGGGATTATGGAGATTACTAATTTTAATAGTTATGTTTTCAATACTGATTCATATTTTTGCGTAGCTACACGTGCGAAAACTGAATATTTGTATCATGTTCGCTTTGCTGCTGGCCTCAATATTTCATGACATGCTTAATTATTGTTATTGATTNAATTCGTTGATTTGGTTTTGCAGGTGAACCAGTGCCCTAGGGCAAAAATCGAGTAAAACGGTTATAACTCAGCCCCACAGGTGCATGGGCCCAAATCCTCTTAGGGTTATTCTAGTGTCGGAGTCTCTTACTTATCCCCAAAGTATGAGCTCAAAAGCTGTGAATCACTTGGGGTAGTTCCCTCGTCAGTACTTTTCATTGATCCAATCTATTTGCGCCTGTCCTGAACACACTTCAGACGGACTTTAGGGTTATATTCTGCTCACAAGCCTCCCAAATACTCAACATTAATTTTTTTAGATTGCAAGTAATTTTTGATTTCGAACATATGTTTATTATTAGCATTCTATGTCGTATAAGATTGAATGATAATTAATCAATCATCTGAGTAAAAGTGTACTTTTTGACAGTGCCATACTCTCTTCAGGTTGTCTGATAGAACTTTTCGACCGAAAGAAATTCTTCAAAAATATCTCCAGTATTTGCTGTGGGGAAATTGACGTTTCACCTCAAAAGATAACTTTTTTCCTGTTTTGTAGAGGGTTACAAGTTATACGACATATCAGAAAATCAGTTTGAGACTCATCGACATGTCTGTAAAACAATAAATACATTTAAAAAATTTATGCCTTTTTATGTGCAAAAGGATTGGTTTTCAAAAATATGTCCGACAGAAAAAATGAATCAGTATATAGATAAGTATATCAAAGTTGCTGATGCGTTTCAATTTTTAACACTATATCGTGGTACACGTCGTAAGAAAAATTGGCTAACCTATAGTTTGACTAAAGAATAGCTTTTTCTCGTAGATCTCGTTGACGTGGAAGTTTTCGGCATTGCTGATTTCAATGCACAAATCAAGTTTTTAAAAAATTGATAAATTCGTCAGCTTATTGATGATCTCGTAGAAGCTATTTTAAGGCTTAAATTATCCTAAAGTTGATTTTTCACTTCGATTCATACTAACTATCGAAAAAAAAATAGTCGACCAATAAAGGTTATACTAGTCCTGTAGTAATAACTAATTTATATCAGCGTTCTATGTTTCAATGTACTTGACAAAGATTAGGATTTGAATCTATTGTAAAATCTTGCTTTGTCATAACTGTGAAAGGAAAGAAAAGAACTAGAATGTTAACTGATGTGAATTTCCTGAGCATTGTTAAAGTCAGTAAACTATGAACAAAAATGAATGTTTTCTAAATTGACTCTTTATTAATATCGATGATGTTAGAATTTTAGAGTTCTATGTAATCTACTTTTTCTTAGTAACCAGCCATGTTTGGATATCTCAAACCAGCTTGGTTAGAGATTTCTTCATGTTTTTATCATGTCAACGTTAGATTATTTGATTCTGCTTTATTACTATGGTTTATGTATATAAAGTGTAGAGTTTGATTTTAATGAAGCTATCATGGTAATTAGGGAAGTTTATCGGTGAGGCGTAGATTTTCATCTGTAAAAGATAGATTTTTATCTGATTGACCGTCATGATAGGCTTACATTGGCTATTTTACAACAAAATTGTTTATTCAGAATGAGTCATTCGACTTGTTTATGTCCAAAAGCGTACATAATTTGCTTTTCTTTTGTCATCACAACATGGTTATAGACCAGTTATATTATTATTTTTTTTTTCAGATAAAAACACGAAGATAAGTTGTAGTTGTGATAATTTCAATTTCTCTTCTCTTCTGTTACCGAAAGCTCCAAAGTTTTCTTTTTCAAAACAAAAGCAATCCTTTTAATTTTTGTTTTTATTTCAAGAAAAAAAAATTGACAAAGTGAGTTTTTATTTTCGAAAACGACAGAAATAAATCTAGTTTAGTTTCTGAGAAAAAGTCAACTTTTAGTTGTTATGAAAAGGAAAAAGAAAAAAACTGTTGTTCTTATCATAGACTCTTTAACACTTAATTTTCTTTTACCGTGTTCGAGTTTTGAATGCTGTCGACAAATTTAAAGTTGTCATCTACTAAAAATAGCAACAATAGCTTTTCTCTACAATCAATGTAACGAAAAAAATCTGTCATTCAAATTATTCAATGCCATCCAGTCACTCTTCATGACGATCTCCCTAGCTTTCAGGTGCACCTGCGTATAAAACGAAGGTGTTGATGATAACAATTATTTCCTGCTTTTTATGCTTGTGATTGCTACTATAACTATGATTCGTCATTACGCTAGAGCAAACTTGTATATTTCTGTCTCCGATCTTCAGCTCTATTCTGACATTGAAATCATGATCAGTCTTTTTATGTTTTAGTTCAATATATACAAAAATTTACTATTCAACTAAATGCTGGCATACGTCGAGGAATTGAATCTTAGAACAGTAGCGTTCGTTCGTTAGGAAATGCAAGAAACTCTATTTGATATTTTCTATGAAGTTGTATTCATGTTGATACAAAGAATAGCAGAAGTTCTTACTTGATAGTAGAATGAAAATAAAAATAAAAGATAAAAAAAGAACTGATAAAAACATGCTGTTTTAGTATCATCGCATAAAAGCATATCAATTATGTAGTCCATGCAGTTTCTCATACAAAAAAAATATCAATTTTTCAAAACTAACTGACTTACAAACCATTCTACTTTCGATTTAAATTCAATTAACTTATATTAATTTTTACAATTAGCCACCCGTCAATATTCGTAATCCTAATATTTCTAAAAGAAAAGAGTTATTCTCGTGTTTTCATCCCCTTGTTTTTTTTTGTCTTAATAATATGTATATTTTAAGAATTCAGATTATAAAGAGTACTACAAACCTTGTTCGGTACAATACAATAATATTGACTACTTTTGTTATTCTGTGTATAACACAACTAATGGCACAATGTTTTACAACAGAATCTGGATATGATTTTTTGTGTAAATTAATTCTCATTGGAGATAACAATGTAGGCAAGGTACGCTATCATGATTTGACATTCTTGTCTAATATATACGAAATAATTATGTTATTTTGAGTCATCTCTTTTACGTCGTGGCATGCATGATATATTTCCTGAATGCGTAGAATCGACCATCGGAATTGATTTTGATATGAAACAATTCATAATTGATGGGGAAAAGATCAAGGTACGCGTGTGGGTAAGTTCATTATCATCATTTTTCTTCAACTAGATTCATATTATCATATGTAATAAACAAGGATGCATCAGGCACAGATCCTTATAAACATATGATTCGACCTTTTATCCGTGATGTACATGGTGCTTTTGTCGTATTTGATCTAACTGACTTAAAAACATTCAATAGTATTGTTGAATGGATCGAAGAATTACATCAATATGGATCTCAAGAATTATCCATTATTCTTGTCGGTAGTAAATCAGATTTAATCATTCAACGGCAAATAACCCATGATCAAGCAATGACTTTTGCCAGTCAATTCAATTTTCAATATGTGGAAACATCAGCACTCAATGGTTCTAACGTTGAACAAATGTTTATTTCGCTTATTACAAATATTTATCATAAGACAGTTCAAGTCAAAGATACACCGTTATCACTGCCAATAGTCATGACAAATGTTTTACCATCATCATTCAATTCTCAACAAGTTTCTATTGATAAAACTAAAAGTTCATGTGATATATGTGCATCGAAGGAATCAGTGACAATTATGCTATGTCATGGATGTGCTCAACATTTTTGTCAAAAACATTTTTATGAACATCGAGATAAACTTAAAACAGATCTCAAGAAGATTATCAATGAACATGATGAAATTCTACAAGATTTTCATATGAGTCTGAATCATGCATCAAATTCACTTGATAATGACGATGCTCGAGCTCTATTGAAACAAATCGATGAATGGCAAACGAGAACAATTGATGCTTGTTGTCGAACAGCTGATGAAACTCGTGGAATAATTGCACGATTGTTTAGTAAGAAAAAAGAAAATGATATTATTAAAAAGCGTTTTGAAATCTTAAGAAATGAATTAATAGAACAACAACAATCTGAAAAGTTCATTGAAAATGATCTTGAACGATTAAAACAAAAAGTCGAACAATTTAAAAATGATACAATTCAACTGATAACTTCATCTGAAACAATTATTATTCAAACACAATCAATCGATTGGAGAAAGGTTTTCAACATTTCAAGACCATCTAATATTGATCAAATAATCAATCATTACGTATTAGTTATAGGAGAAATAGGAGCTGGTATCTGTCCACACGGTAACTATAATTAAAACTTATTCAAATGTTTCTTATCTCTTAGGTAAGTCGACAATCATCGATTATACTGCCAATTTTTTTGCAAATAACCGTACATTCCGTAATCGTATTTTGAGAACAACAATAAATCCATCTTATGCTTTAATAACTACAAATATGGATAGTTATGTACAAGCAACGATGGCTAATTATTATCGATTTCCTATTGATGATCAAGAAAATATTGTGTTTATTGATACAATCAATTTTAGTAATAATGATACAATTTTGAACAATGATATACCGATTGATTTACTCGATATTGATCAATTTGCTGCAATAATTCTTGTAATTGATGCAAAAAATTTCGATCAAAAATATCTATCAAACGAGATTAAAAAATACATAGACGATATGTATTCATCAACTATAGAAGCATTTCAACAATTGTTTGTCGTAGTGACCCATTGTAAATCATGCACTTTGGAATTCGATCTATCAAAATTTGTTTTACCTGTAAATATTACTATCTTTGGTATGGAAAATTCTGCATATTCATCTGATGAACAGTTACAAACGCGGGCTCGTATCGAAGACGACTTTCTAGCGTCTATGCAGACTATAGAACAGATTGTCAATAAAATACTTAATGGAACTGATCAATATAATTCAACAATGTAAAATGGAATATATACAATCATCTAATGCAGTAATTGAATATAATTTGATTACTTGGTCCTTTATGAGTTAATAAAATGATTCCGAACTTTAATTCTCTGATTTAGCGCCTACTTCACTTTTTCGAATTATAGCTGTGACACAGTAGCCGTCGAAACAGAGAAGACCCGTAAGGGGTGGGTTGGATGAGTATGGGTGTTGAAGTGATTTTGTTCATCGGTGAACACATAACACCTAAATCTGAATCATAGCAGTTTGAACTCAGCGTCAACCTAAATTTTCTGCCACATCTTTTTTTTTTTTTTCGTTTTCCAGATTTGATCATGTGCACAAATATCGTTTATAATCGATAAAAGTTTGTTCGATGTCGGCAACTTTTACACCACCAGACCATGACGATAAGCAATACTAAACTCGAAATAGAAAATTGCTCGTGAACCAACTGCAAGAAATTGTATGTTATCACCACCACCACGTGTACTATCAGATATTGAAATGGATGTAGGTAGGATTGATCGTCATGCATATTCATTATGCTGCTAAACATATTCAAAATAAACAATTCTTTCAACCAAAATTGATGTAAATATATATATATATATGTATGGATTCACTTATCTTATATGGATTGATTGTCTATTTTGTACATTTCACTGTCATCCTTATCATCTTCTGCTATACTGCTACTAATTTTTATTCTCAAGATAATTGTTGAACACTGTTCTCCTTGATAGTTCATGAAGAATAGAATCATGATGCTTTTGCATATGTTTCTCTTTTCGTTCTTTTAAATATCATCGAATAAGTACATATTCCTTTATATTTGTAAAAAAAATTAGCATAATCTCGCTTTTGAATTTCATCAAAATTGTATTCCTTCTTGAAAACGAGTATTAAAAGTTCTAATCCATTGTTACTATCAAAGATCTAATAATAACATCGAAAGAATCTTCTAAAATATCACTTAAATCCTTGTTTTCTTTTTAGTTCCGTGATCAGTGATTAAATCTTAAAAATCACTAAATCTATCCGAAATTCATCTCTCTATGTTCGAATTCATCATAAAGCCCAATATCAACTTATCCACATCTCACTACACAAACTCGGCATGCCGACAGTTACTGAAAAACAAAAGTCAAAAAATAAGATTTCAACTTTTTTTCATCCCCGTTATAGCCATTAATAACAATTGTTTATACGTCATAAGAGTATCTGAGTTCAAGCCATCTTATGACAAACCTAAGCATGATTGAAACCGATTGTAAAAGCCTCAACTCAAACGCCACTTTATGAGGTCCTTAAACAAGGCTAAAATGCATCGTGATAGCTACTATACTAAGAATCTATTTATTTATTCAATAATAAACTCATACTTATATCGATAGGATGAGAACAATTTTATTTAACTTGAAAATTTTTTTAGACATTTATCATTTTTCCATAAATTATTAACACAAACAATTCCATTCAAATCAATAACGTCATTCATTATTTTAACATAAGCTTGTGTTTCTTCATATTTTCCATTGCTATTCAATTTTCCATGCCATTCACTACTATGATCCTTAATTTTGATCGATCGTGGTTTATCATATTCGTCCACTGTTATCTCGACTATTTCGTCATCAACAAGTCTTTTCCAAAGATCATTAGAATATACTGGTGTATAAGGATTAACATTGCTGACACTAATAGTTACATGAGGATATTTATTCATTGAAGAATGACTATCATTACTACCGGCACTATGAACTAGAATTGCTTGTGCATGCTCATCTTCGGAGTAGGCTAAAATTGTTAATTTTTGGGTGTGCCCATAATGTAGTTTATATTTATTCATATTGTCGGATGTCGGATTAAATTCAATCGTGCTATGGTCACAATAAATATGACGAGTGTTACCATAAAATGGAGATGAATGTTCATGAGCACGAAAAAATTTATCTATTAATAAATTCTTCATGTCTTCAGTTAGAAACACCGACACAAAAGGAGAACCAAAACAATAAATGATAGGAAAACATAATAATAAAGCAAATGTGATAAGACTCATAATACCGAAATAATACTGAGAGGTATGATGAAGTAGATGATTTTCACACTTGTGCTTGTTTTATGTAATAAATGAAAACGTAATGAAAAATATGCAGATGCTTTTTATTTCGTATTCTTTTTTTCCTTAAACAAATGAAAAAAAAAAAAACAAGAAGAAAAAGTCACCACAAACATCATATCATTCTACAGGGTTGTGCATAACCTTTTGCTAGGGGGGTAGCGTCATTATTTCAAGTTGAATACCTAATGAATTTTATACCAAATTAAAGAGCGTCGAAAACTGGATTTATTAGTACTAAATAGTAAGAGTTATCAAAATATGTTAATGTGGAACTTACGAAATTTTCGGAAATTTTATGCTTTTTTTACCAGAGAAAATTAAGGAACCAGCAAATTTTGTAGGTAAGAAAAACATTCGATTTTTTCATTATTTTTACAAATAAAGACGCTTTGAAATACACTCATCAGACGCAGTTTTTCACGCTGCATCGGATGAGTATATTTCGAAGTGTCTTTATTAATAAAAATAATGAAAAAAGCTAATTTCATTGAAAAAAATCAAGTGTTTTTCTTGCATATAAAAAAACAAGTTTTTAGAGATTTTTTAGGATTTTACAAGTCATTTTTTAAATTTTTTATCTCAGAAAAATGGCTTAAAAAAATTCTGATATATACAGTTTTGTAGAGCTTGACGAGCTCTATCGAAGCATGTAAAAATATCAAAAGAAAATATCTTACTATATATTTGAATTGCTGGCGCCTTAATTTTCTATGGTAAAAAAAGCATAAAATTCCGAAAATTTCGTAAGTTCCACATTAACATATTTTGATAACTCTTACTATTTAGTACTAATAAATCCAGTTTTCGACGCTCTTTAATTTGGTATAAAATTCATTAGGTATTCAACTTGAAATAATGACGCTACCCCCCTAGCAAAAGGTTATGCACAACCCTGTATATGTATTTGTCAATAATGAGAAAAATCTACAGCTGACCTATTCCCATACTCAGACCGTGCTCGAAGGATCGAAGATCGGCAGGGAGGGGGGGGACGATGTAAGGACGATTAGGGGTTGTAAGAAAGTATCTTCGAAAGAATTCCATAGAAATAGTGTAAAATGTAGAAAAAACTTCGCACATTTCACTAGAAAAAATTGAAAATTTTTGATTATTGGAGGGTGTACACCCCCTGCTCTCTCGGGACCTGCACATACTCTTCATTTTTTATTGCGTACTTGAAACGGGTGTGGGTGTTGGTCTTCTCTATTCACATACCTACACTCCACACCCTAAATTTTCGAAACTTGATTTTTTCCAGAGATCTTTTTGTGTATTTATGTGCATGATTCGACTAAGAACAGGTTTCGAGCTTCTTATACTTTTTCCAAGTAGAAATCAATGAGCTCTATCGAATGATTTAATTAGACTTACCATGGCGGAAACTTTGTTCCCGATGTTCTAAGTATATCGGCATTACACCTTATAAAGCATTTCTTGCATAATATATTATTCCGAAATTCGTTGAATAACTTTTTTTTAAGAAGAGTTGTCTTTGTATATTCATAACTTGTATGACCTTTCGAGGTGCAGTTAATGAACTTCACTTGTTCTTTTAAAAATTTAATGATAATGCTTTTTTCGAATTTTTAAAAATGATAGAGTATTGGTCTTCAATAATATTGGTTACAATCGAATCAAAAACATGTTTTATGTCTTTCTTATATATTGAAGAAAATTATTTTATTATACATAATTATATAATTTGATGAGTATGCTAAAGAGTTTTCATATGAGAGATATTAAAGAAATAAACAATAAATTAGTTTTTCAGCACAATTATTACTGTTTCATCATGATCAGAAGAATAATCGACTTCTGTTACATCTTTACGATCATTGAATAGATATAGATGGCCGCATGAATCGATAATAGTGGTGATAAAATGATCAGTATTATGGTTGATTATTGCTGATAAATTTTAACTAAAAGAAAATGTTTTCTTAATTTTTTTTTTCTTTCTTTTAGAATAATTAGAGTATGCGACATGGAAAATGCAGTTGCTTGATGTTTGTTCGATAGTTTTATTTTAACTAAAAACACATAAACTGCCTTCGTCAATCGAATCACTATTTATTTTCAATAGTAGAATAGAATACATACCATCATTTAATGCAACAATTGAATATAATTTGATTACTTGCCTTTATGAGTTAATAAAACAATTCAAAACTTTAATTCTCTGATTTTTCCTGTTTTAGCGCCTGTTTCGTTTTTTTCCTATTGTAAGTTGGAAATAGAGATGATCCACATCCGTTTTAATCGAATTTGTAAGAGAATGAAAGTTTACTCATTGATTGCATTGTAACACATCATGTTGCTTTTGCAAGCAGTTGATGAGCTAGTCTATATAATTCACCAACGAACGTGTGTTCAACCGAGGTTGTCAATTTTTTCAAAAATTAAGATATGTGACATAAGAAAAGAGTTTTATGACTTTCGATGTAATCCATTTAAAAAAAATTCAACTCTCAATTTTGAAGAGCGTTTTATGAAAAGTCCTAAAAGTAAACATTTCAATCAAGCGTATTCTGATGGCGCAGCACCCAAGAGAGCAGTTGCATAGCCATGGATGTGAGTGTAACTCTTCTATTTAACGACTCCTACATCTAAGCACCCATAATTCTCCCTTGCCTTACACCCATGCACACTTAAATCTCAAATGCATAAATAAACTTGGCGTCATTCTGACTATTGAATATTCAGAGACACGAGCATCCATGAATCAATATTTTTCAGAATTAATCATTGTACTTTATATTACTATTTACCATAATTCTGAAAGAGAACGGAACGATGATCTTGAATTGCTTGAGGTATATTGGCAATATTTTTGTATTTCGATCAACTAATATGCCTGACAATCATACATGCAGTCTTTGTATTTGACAACAACATTTGATTAATCATACACTGTAGGAGGGAATAGAAAGGTTACTTCATCGAAAGAATATTAGTATTTGATTCGTTCTCTTTACAACAGCTATCGTCAACATGACTGTCCATGAAACAGTAGCAAATGCTCTTCATCAATTAGAAACAATTTTACTTGATGGAAATTATCATGACGAGAAGCTGCATGATTCGCTCAATGTTGTTCATAATCAATTACAACAGATCGAAAAAAACTCAAATTCAATGCTGACTGATGAAAAACAACGACTTCTTCTCATGTTTCAATCGTTGGAAGTGAATTTATTTCGTCAATTTCTCATTCAACTCTCATCCAAAATGCCGTCATCTTTTATATTCTCTCTTTTGGATACTATTCGTCTTCAATTAATCATTGATATGGAAACAAATTCGTTGATGAGTGATTGTTACTTTAAAATATCACTTATATGGTTAACAACTGATTCAACAATTAATTATCTTACTCAAAAAACGCTTCCAATATCAAATGAAATTAATATTGATGAACAAGTTTTTAATTTGTTCTGTTATATTGGTTCACGAGCTGTTTATTATAAAACAAGTGGTTCTTCTTCGATGTGTGTCTCACGAAAAACGACACCAAACTTTTTTCAATTAACGAATACTACCGAACGTCTTCTTCGAGCATTTATAACTTATTTGAATGAGTATTTTTTAAACGATCGTCAATATTCAGAAAGTGATGCATTAATATTGAAGTGGTTACTCAATATGGCAGATATTTATGGATTTATTCCGTATTTTGTTAAAACAGGTTATCCTGAGGCTATACTTGAATGGATGAAAAAAAAACGAAATTTCGAAGAGAAAATATCTCTAGAAACATGGCTTCTTGTCATTAATATCTTATATAATTTTGCTCGTCATTTGATTGGTATGAATATATTGAACAAACTAAAAACACTTTCAATTCTTAAAGAATGGAAAAATCAATATTTTTCCGAATTACCATCAGCTGACATGATGAAAACTTTTGAAGAAATTCTTGTTGCTTATTATCTTCTCTATGTACTTTTACTTGAACCGAAAGAAATGAAAAAAGAAAATATGACCAGTATTCAAAATGTACTTGATCATATTATTGAACGAACAATTCAAGCATTCAATTCATCTGAATTTAATTGTGGTCTATTTAATGTTTCTGAATATTTAGCTGGTTTAGCCAAATTGGTTGCTAATGATAAATTTCTTCTATATATTATTTCAAAAGACAATATGTACGAATTATTTATTAGTAAATTTCTAGAATTCAATCATTTATGTACGAGAAATGGTAATGTCGAACCCAATGATCTGCATGGATTGATTTGTGCTTCGCTATATACAATTTTCTGGTCGATTAGTTTTCAGTCAGACTATTATGTGATATTAAAAGAAAATGATGAATTCATTCGATTTGTCATGCAAATGTCCAAAACCGATTCTAACGATGAACATATTATTGCCATGAGACGAGCAGCAAAAGGTATCCTTTTTAATCTCGATCTTGTTCAAATAGATCTTCAATCAATTGATAATACTGAGATAGATTATGATCATGTGAAAGTAATGATTTCCTATGCACACAAAGATACAAAATTATGTCAACAACTTGTTAGTCAGCTGCAAAATCATGTTCGAGGTGATATCTGGGTAGATTTTATCAAATTGAAACCACCATATGAAGATGATTGGGAAGAAATTGCTCGTGCTATTACACAATGTGATGTTGTTCTTATGATTGTTACTGAAAACTATTGCACTTCAAAAAGTTGTCGTCGTGAAGTAATTCATACTGATAAACGTAATAAACGGATTATACCTGTCTATCTAGGAAAAGAATATCAACCTGAAGATTGGTTTGAGATTCGTGTCGGTTCGGCTACTTTTGTACGATTTTCGGATAATAAAAGTGATGAAACAGTAATGGAAACTCTTCTCAATTTGATCCATGCAACAGACAAAACTAAACGAAATCTCGACAGAATGAAATCCCATGAAGTACTAATCCAGACCGGTCAACAACAAACTATTCAATATATAGCTCCAAATTCGATTCTCTCGGCACCAGCAGTCTCACCGTCTCCAAAGCTAATTTCAAATCCAATTATTGAAACTCTAACGACACAACCAGTGCCATATTCGTCGACACCAGACATTATTCCTAGTCTAAATCTGTCATCAGTCAATACAAAACCAATCGAACAGTGGACCAATGCCGATCTACAACATTTACTTCAATTGCCTCCATCGATACTTACTTTATCTTCTGGTCAAGCGTTACTCGCCTATATTCGTCTATTATCTAATGAAGATGCTCTATTCGATGAATATGAGACATGTATGCGTCATCGTGGACTTAGCCGAGAACAATTTGCCAATCTGATTGGAGTACTCATGAGTTTACGTTCTCTACACAATATTGAAGCGACATCGAATCTTCCACCTAATCAATGGACATACGAAGAAATCAAATGCTGGTTTCATCATAATCGTTTATCCAATTATCTATTCGACATATTTACATTTGCCGATGGAACCGAACTTCTCATCTATGCAAACCTAGTTACAGAATCATCCACGCGTATGAATGCCGAATATGATCGATTGAGGTGTCGCATTCAATCTCGATACAACGGACAAGATATTTTTCAACTAGATGACTATGCTCGATTTGTCAATGCTCTCAAAAAACTTCTCATTCAATCCCAGTCATCATCATCATCATTGTCATCGTCCCATACAACACAAGAACCTGCCCAGTGTACTATTTCTTGAATCTTACGCTATTAATGATATCCTATTTGAACATAACTGATCGTTCCTTTTTTCAGAATTTGTAGTCTTTGATCAGAATGAAATAAAGTGTATATTGATAATTCAAATAAAATAAATTGAAAATGAAGCTAAAACATTTTTTCAGTATTTAAGTGAATTTTCAACGGATCTGTTATTCTTCAGTCATCATCAATCCGATGATGAGGGAAAATGATAGATTTGTCGAAAATTTACTTCAATATTGAAATAAAAAATTTTATCTTCATTTTCAATTTATTTTATTTTGATCAGAGAAGTGTGCGTATGGGTAGAGGAAACATGCGTCACGCTATGCATACATCCACATCTACTTCTTGATCAAATGAAAGTTGTACAATTCGATAAAAAAAATAAAATTATTGAATGATCCTTCAACGTTCAATATTGAATTGAAAAAAAGAGCCCAACCTTACAGGCTTCTTTTTTTTTCTTTTCTGTTCTCTTACTCGTTTACTTCTTTTAAGCTTTAATTTTATCATAGCCGTCGTCATCCATAGAGTCATGTTTTTTTTTTTGCAATGAAAACAATCGCATTTTGTGTTTGTCTTTTTTTACTGTCACTCTCTCTAGGAAAAAGCTTTTTGAATATGTGATGATAACGAGCTCAAAAGAGT
Organism: Rotaria sp. Silwood2; assembly: GCA_905329745.1. Taxonomy (NCBI): domain Eukaryota; kingdom Metazoa; phylum Rotifera; class Eurotatoria; order Philodinida; family Philodinidae; genus Rotaria; species Rotaria sp. Silwood2. The sequence continues at coordinate 121,053 of CAJNSZ010000178.1, forward strand.
TAAATCTATTCAAGAAAAATCGATTTGATGAATATAGTTGCATCTGCTTAGAAAACAAAACAAAATGATTTGATATGTTGATTAATGAGTTCAAAACCAATAAAACAGCATGATTCTCTTTCGAAATGGCGTTTTACATCAATTGTTCTACGACCGTCGAAAACGTCTACTGTAGGCAAATAAAGACGAATCGATCATGTTCTAAAGAGTGAGTAACTAGAAACTCAGAATCTGTGCGGATACTATAAGAGCTCCCTCCCTCTCAGAAAGTCGGTTTTTCGAGAAAAACACGATTTCGAAATTTATACAAATTCTGGATGTGGGTAGAACACAGACTACGCCCATATTCTAAGAAGAAGACTTTTCTGCCTTAGTGTTACTATTGCGAATTTATAATTTTGTCAGAGCTTTAAAATAATTCTAGTTAAATGAAAATTCTAATTGCTTTCTTCTCGTTGCACTGCTTCGTTCATTTTTGTTTTCAACAATACAAACATCGTATTCTCTGAGCAGTCTTTGATAAACTCGTCCTGTCTTTCGATATTATTTTAAATGAATTCTTTTCGGAACTTAGGCAATCTATTTAATTCTTGAAGCATGGTTGAAAATCAATGAAATAGCTGAGTTCATTAAAAAAAAGTCTATATAAGTTTCATTTTACGCTTTAAAAACCATTACTCATTTGTAAGATGATTTTACAAGCGATGCTGAAATATAATATCTAAGTTTACTATTAAAAATAAAATCTCAGTCTATTGGATCTCACGGATGCTTCTTAATATCTTCTTCATAATATTCCTCGCTCTCGATAAAAAACATGAAAGGTCGAGTAATAGGTTCCAGTGAATCATCGTGTTCCTCGATTTCTCGCAATCTCTGGGCACTAGGTTTGTGTGATGCATTGACCGAATAGATATTGATTCGATGCGATGAACTTGTCACGTGAAAATTCTAATTTCAGGTGTCACGCACAAAAGTGGGCTGTGTATTACATGCATTGTCAAATGCTCGAACAGACAATTCGAGTCAACTTCCAGCAAGCACTGAAAGATCAATTTTCTATAAGCGCCACGCATGATAATGCCTTAAAATCAGAAAAAAATCACCAATTTAAAGGACTTTCCTTGAACGACATATCATTATAAGAGTATCATAGGAATCTTCATTTCTCAAAGCTTAATACCTTTTGAAAGATATGTAGAATTCGAAAACATCGAAAAGTTATCCATGTCTGTGATCTTTTTTCGACTACTAACAACAATTGTCCTAAATTCAAGTCAATGAGAATGTGTTTTGACAAGAAACTGAAAGAACTGAATTAAAGAGCTTCCGAGATTGATTGGAAACTCCTGAAAATTTAATTTCTTATGCTGTGCCTTAAATCATTTTAGCTTTATTTCATGATAGTCTTCTGTTGATTAAAGTTGATTAAGAGAATAATTCTACTGAGACGTTGATTCATGCTACTCACATAAAATCACAAAAACTTGCTATGAAAATTTTTCGTATTCATGTCTCGAAATATCGGATTTTCTTAGTAAATAAGTTTATATCTTCAATTAAATCTTACGGCTTAAAATGAATATATTACTTGAAATCGTTGTTTGAACTACTTCTCATCGACGATGACAACTCGACGTATTTAAAGTCGCCATAGCTGAGCGGCTACATAGTTCAGCATGTATCATCTATCAGATACTATGTTCAACTGTGTAGAAAATTTCATGACAATCGGACTATTCTTTCAAAAGTTATCGTGTAAATGGATGGCCGGACACACTGACCGATTCTAGAGTGTACTCACTTTTTGAGTACACAAAAACAGATGTGATTTTACAAGGGTGCTCTACCAGGATTCTCCGCAGCTACTTTTTCTATAGAAACGAGAAAACTTACTGTTTCCAATGATGTCCGATAAGAATTGGATTCATTTCAAAGAGTGGCTTGAGTTATAGCAAATATACTATATTTTAATTCAATAGTTTACGTCTGTATTATACTTGATATTCTGGAACAGGTGTAAATCGACCTTTGTAAGTTGTCAGAATTTCATTTGCTTTTTTGCGACGTTCAGGATAAATTTCCCATTCGATATATCTATCACGAGAAAAAGAAATATAAAACTATAATATTACCTTATTAAATCTTGATATATCCATGCCAACCGACTAAGTCTTCTGGAAAGATTTCAGCTGATTGCGGATCATAATTTGCTAAACGCTGTTCTGCGTCTTCATTTATATTCTCTATCTGGACGGCAAGAGTAGACATTTGAAAATTTGTTAATGGAATGGTTTCTTTTTCATCATCTGCTTCATTAGGAAGATAGTGGTATTGTGCGTTTAATTTTTCTTCTCTATCACGATCTATATTCTTTTGTCTTCTATTATTTACAGAGTCATTCAGTGTGTCTTTCAACAGCATGATAGAGATATGATGGGATGAAAGAGACTTCTCGAGATAAATAGAAGGATACTACCAATGAGTTCATAAACCATGATACAATATAAATATGATAAATTGAAGAAAATGTGAATATATATCGAGTAAGCAAAATAATAATTCCAACACCAAATACTTGAACCGGATTTATACATAGCTTCTTTGAAGGAAAGATATTAGTTTTTGAACTGCTTAAATATCTAACTGATTATATAAAGAAGCATGGTAACTTGAAGTCATGTCAGGGGCGCAGCTCAAGGATTTGTACAGGGTGCCCAAGCATTCCCCCACCTTGGCTAAGAAACATCTGGAGGAGGGGGTGAGAGGTACGGGCGAAAAATCTTTCCGAGAAACAAAAATNTATGTTTCGTACGAAAAATTTGTCTTTTTTTATTTTGAAATTATCAAAAAATATAGGTTGAACATATGAGAACATGTATTGAATTCTTTCTTCACTTTATTCTTTCAACGATTTGTGACATTAATTGGGTAGAATTTAGCACAGTTTTATGTCGGATATTTACGTTTTTATCGTCGCAAAAAATTCTTTTGAATCGGTTCTTCTAAAAAATATTGGTTATGAACAGCCTTTGTGCTGTATTTCGTTCATCACTAGGTTCACCATAGTCACTTTTGAGTAACGTCGATGCTTCTGTTCTCTTTGGATGTGCGTGTGAGTCATTTGTCTTCAATCATCAAAAAATTCACATCCACACCCTCAATCGCTACCAATGATTGGGTCAAAAGAAGATATATATGCATTGGTCTTAAAATCATAAGTGGTTATTACAGACATCGTTACATAAATAAAACTCTATGACAAAATATTATTCATCTGCATGCTATCTTCTTTATCAAGAGTACATTTTTAAACTTATGCGAAAACAATCACGCGCTCCATGTTTATTGACGACACTTATCTCTTGGTATCCAAACAAGAAACAAAAAAGAGTGATAAGATGATGCTGGGCGTAGACTTTTCTTTCATGAGGTAAAAGAGCATCGAGCAGATAAACTTTTGCAAACATATCTAGTAGCGCTAACGTTTCAGATTATTTAAGAGCGATGAAGTAGAAAAGCTGCCGTGAATACTCGGAATTAATGCCGAAATGAGCACTGTTCATCCTCAATTTCATAGAGGTGGTATTGAAGTTGATCATAAAATTTTTCTACAGTTTCTCAACAAAATGACGAATCTAAATATGAAGTAAATGATGAATAACAACATTATGACGCAGTCTGTGTCATTACCAATTTGAAAAAAACATCATTAATCTCATGCGTTACACACATTTTGTATCCATACGATTGTCAAACATGCATGTGAAACAATGGATGGAATTCGAGCGAATTAATATTCATGTATTCGCTAGAGTAGTTATCCAAATAAAAAGAAACAAAACTATTATTTCTCTATGAATTACATTTTGCCATGATAATATTTGATTTCAGATTCAACGGAAAATGTTTACGTGTCATACGCCGAAAGTTCAATCATGAGATCTACAAGTGAAACGGTACTCTAACGCATTTTATCTGTGAGATGAATGCCAAGAAAGCAACCGAAGTAGCTATCAAGAATACGTCTGCATCCACAATATCAACGACTGAACAGATATTGTCAAGTTCGTCATGCTATAGAAGCCATCAGAATCAGAAATTAGTCGAAACTGAATTGGTTCGTGAGAAGTTGTACATACAATTATTAAATTCCATCAAGTCGTGGCTTTCTAATGACCGAGTTTATCTGGAACGGTCTAAGAAGCGAATATCACATCTTCTACTGCGTTATTTATTCATAAAGAAAGCCAACCTTTCTCGTCCAATGCCTGATCCAGTATTTGCCATCGGTACATGTCCTATTGCGAGACGACAGCTCTGTCATGATCTTGAATGTCTACAAGTGACCACCGCTACTCAACTGGTTGAGTTTATCGATCATCAACTTGTTCTTGCTGCACTTGAAGTGCGTACAGCAAATATTGGCATCGATGCACCCGTGGTACTCCTATCGAATACCGACGACAAACTTGTCTATCGAAGTCGAGTGCAAAAAGACTTTTCACGATTAGCCCGACGCTTTGGACCCGACTACTACAATCCTGCATATGCACTAGGACTACGCTACAAGTACATGCATTTATCGGGTCATGGACTAGCGCGAGCTTACGAAAACGAAACAAAACTGAGTCCAAGTTATCCATTCATATGTGAATGTTTCGCTTCTGCTTTCAATCACTATTTTGATCGATACCATTCTGCTTTTCCGGACCTCGAAGCGTTTTTTGGATCTCGAGGTTGTTTTTTTAGAGGCACATGGGAAGCAGAACCGCCCGGTATGACTTACTATGTATGCCCGCCGTTTGATGAAACTCTAATGCAATTGTGTGTAGATCGCGTTTTTCACATATTGCAGAATCACTTGGTTTCACGAGCTCATTTTATTTTCACTCTGCCTGGAAGTTGGACAGATTTCAAAGCTCTTGAACAACTGAAAGAAAGTCCGTGGACGATACGGATCACCGATTATCCAATAGGTCAGTTACCTTTTATTGACTATATGGCTGAAAAAGAGCATCGGATTAAATATCCGACTGATATTTGTGAAGTCGTTCTAACAAATTGCAATTCTTAATGTTTCCTTAATATTTAAATCGTTTGAATGATCGATCTTTAAAGAAATTGTCCAACAATGTTTTAGAGCATTTTCGCACATAGTATGAAAATGTCGGTCACAGTAATGGAAGAAAATCAAATGTATTTTCGAAGGAATTTGCGTGTCTGTATCATATGAGAATTCAATAATTTTGAGTTTGACTGCGAAAGGTTTGTTCAGGAGATAGGTATTTTTACAATTCTGTGAACGGTCTGATCACTAAGTTAAGTTCTTAAATCAGAGAGACGCTGCCAAAAATACATGAAGAGAAGATGTGTATCACCTGCAAACATAATGAATGGTCGCGTCATATCCATGCCACATAAGTAATTGTTTTCATGTTGACCTATTCGGTATAGCGCGTTAATAATAGGGTGACTTTTGGACTGATCCGCTATCATCATAAGTTAGCGGAGATCTTTTCGACTTGTGAAAGCCTTTCGTTTATGATCAGCATGTGAAAGTTTAGGATAGCGTTCTTTCAATCTAGATCGTGTTCTGGAGCACAGAAGCATCTAATGAAACGTCAAAATATTGAAATTGACAACAGCAGTTTTTACATTATTTAGTGTGAAAGGTTTTCTATAGCATCTCAAATCTGAAATAGACAAGGTGTGATCAAATAGTCTGCTGAGAAAAATTCCCGTTTCGTTCATATCTACTTGCGTGTATGATACTCATCTCTGTAAATCAGAATGATCTCTATGATGAGAGTGAATGTGAAATCAAGATCACTTGCGCTTTTTCAAAGATGTATGGCTGATAGAGTCGATCTTTCGGTAACAGTCAAGAATGTCCTTTCGAAAATGTCCTTGGACGAAATGTCCTTTATTTTTTTCGTTCTTACATATATATGTATGTGAGAGGACGAAAAAATAAAGGACATTTCGTCCGAGGACATTTTCGAAAGGACATTCTTGACTGTATTCGATCTTTCTTAACTGAATTGTCATCGTTACAAATTTTTCGAGGAACTCAATAAAAATGGTAACATATAAAGCATCACATTGTCAAAGATAGAATCAATTTGATTTCTGTTAAAAGGCATCTACAGCACTAGAATATCGAGCTATCAGCTAAACCTCAATAGTGAAGCAACGTGAGTACTCGAATATATATACTTCTTTGCCTGCATATACTAACATTCGTTCTAGATTCTTGAAAAAGCTGCAAAATTTAATTTATTTTATTAGCTGTTTGTTACCACATCCCATGGCAATTAGTAGGCATTGTCAGTTTTAAGTTTTGATATTGAATAGATAGAGAACAAGTAAAAAATAGTAGATAATGCCATATTACGAATAGTTTTGCAATAATGAAAGAAAGAAGAAGCTAAAAAACACATTTTGTAGACAATTCTTGTCTTAAATTGTAATTCAGTTTATATGATTTCGTTTGTTTCACACGAATCTCACCAACATATAGTGGCGAGTATGCAACGTGTTAAGTCATTCATTTGTATAAAATCGTAATGCGACATAATTTGATGATGTACGGTACGACCTAGCTTTTCCAAATAGTTGAGTGATTGCAAATTCAGTTTCCGCAAGTTGTTTCTTGCCTATTTGTCTGTACATTCATATCCATTGGCTGAATCGAACTTTAATAGTTGGAAAGAAAAGAGAGCTGATTGCTTGGGCATCGACCGAAACTTAATTATGGTTAAAGAGGCAAATAATTAAAACGAAAATGCAGTAGTAATATATTATATTCATGTCAAATTATATGACATGTAGAATTTTCGACCAGTGTCTGTTGGAACCAGCTCGTAAAATCGGTCATCATCAGTACATTCATATCAAACAACAAAACAGGACAAATAAATGACTAAATCATTAATAATACCATAAACAAATCCGAAATAATAAATTCAAGTNCTCACGTAAGTTTCTCATCAATGAAGAAAAAGATGTTTTTCTAATTCCTATCTACTGTAAATAATGAAAATTGAAGTTTTTTTTTCTTTTCAAAATACTGTTTCATTTGATATTAATATTGATCTAAATAAAAAGAAAATAATTAGTTTTTATATTTTAATACATAGATTTAAAGTTTATTACAAATATCACCGAATAATCATTCCTATCGACACAATCAATACTTTATAAAGATTTATTCGGATATGCAAAAAAATCGCGAAAAATGATCGAAACTGAGACAATTTCGAAGATATGTTTGGTACTACAAATTAGTTTTTTTCATTTTCAAAATAATCAAAAAATGCAAGTTTGATATTTGACGATATTTACTGAACACTTTGTTCACTTTATTCTTTCAACAATTTATGATATCACTTTCGTAGAATTCTTCACAGTTTTATGTCATACATTTCGGTCCTTCTGAATCACATGAACATCTATTTTCAATAAGTACTATAGAAAATATTGGTCGTGAACATTCTTTGTGCTGTATCTCGTTCATCATTAAATTCAGTATAATAACTTTCGAGTAACATCAATTCTTCAGTTCTTTTTGCTATGTCTATCATTCTTACAGGTCGTTGAGTAATATCTTTCATTTCTAGGTTACGGTGAAAAAAAAAACATCATGATTTCGTGGTAATCTTTGAACTATAATCCATCTATCAGAGCATAATGATTTTCGCAATCTATAAAGTGATCAAGGAAGTTCTAGCCGTCTTCATTCAACTTGTCCTTTCAAGAGAACAAATGTATTTTGTATCGAGCACACCCAGAGGAACTCGCGTGTGAGAAGAACAAAAGAAAAACGGAATGCGCGTGTGAATTGGGCTGTCAATTCATCAACGTTCACACTTCCAACTGATGAATTTCAGGCAGTTCTCTGATGGCTGCAATAACGATGGAATGATACAATATGAGTATGGGAGGATTTCATTTAATATCCTTCTCGTTAAATATTTTCCTGTTGACAACTCATTATGTGCATTACTAAAAACTTCTTGAAGAAGCGCTTAGCAGGATTGAAACGCGTTCGTATTGCTACATTTTCATTTTAAAGTGAAGCACTTAAGATATAATGCTAGTTTGTATTTTATTATTGAAAAATCATATCCCTGTTCACTCCTTTATCACACAGAATAGGCATTATTCAATATTATCTCTTCGATTATTTTTTGTCGTCTAGATTCATCATGATAAATTGTTCTTGTTTCAAGATATTCACATATTTGTTATTAAAATCTTATTCTACGTTTTTCGTCATTATCTAGATACTTTGAGAATAAAAACAGTCCAACCCAAATCAGTTTCAGTGACAGACAAATATTGTTGATCAAAAATAGGGCAAACACTTGCAAATGTCCCTGTTTCACCAATAACAACAGCCCACTCTCCTCCATAAGTTGCATTGAGCCAGTTACGAAGGTCTGCGCAGATTTGATAACGTTTTGATGATCCATATGTATCAATTAAAGTACGTAACGTGCTCAACATATTTATTCTCATAGTATCTGTGATTCCTGCTTGCTGTGTTTCCACTACCCATTTTACCATTGTAATTGTTGTAGACAATATAAATCTAAAATGATCCTGTTTTAACTAGATTTACAACATATTATCATTCTTCAGAACAGAAATGAACAAAGAACAACGTCATAAGTGAACATTACTATGGATAGTTAAAAATTCCATCAGCAAATTATTGATTCTGAAGGATCTTTAAAAATGTCTAACCTGTCTAACTGATAATTAACTTTTGATACTTTGGACTGCTAAATAAAAAGCTTACAACACAGTTCTTACGACTTCATGATGTAGAACATGATCGAGCTAATTCGTATGTACACGAGAAACAGAAACGGAACTGCCTGTAGCCATGAGTTGTTTATAAAAGAGTGGAGGTAATTCACTTTTGTTGCTCTGTCATTCAACACTTATGAACAACTGTGTTTTGCAAATTATGCTGAGGATTGAATCAGAGAAACTTGAAAAAAATCTCGAATTGGTATTAAAATATCTTTACTATTAGTGTAAGAGATCCATATCAACTTAGATTATCAGAACAGTTAGGCCAATTGATGACCACATTAACTAAGCTATCAGGGAGTTTTATTGAAGAGAATTGAACTGTGAAATAGTAAAAACTCAGATAAAATGGAATACAGTTGACCAGAAGGGTATTTACATGCACTGTGAAACTTTGACACATGTTGTGTCGAGCCTTGGCTTCTTCATTCTCTGTGAATACCCAAAATTTGTCGGCCTTTTGAGAAGCAAAAGACTTGAGAGATCTCTAGTTCATCACCAGCAGTCTGTTTCACTCTTTTTTACTAACTAAAGTAGAAAAATTACTAATCAATAAACATTGTAAAATAAATATTACTGTATTTATTAGTAGACAAGCTATTTTTCCAGTTTCCAATGCTAACATTTGCTAACAATGGTTCACTTTCAATTCTACAGTGGTTTAAGAAATTCGTGAGTTATCGTTTTCAAAATCTTTTAAACTGCTCGAAGTAGTAATTCGTATTTAAAATAAAAGTGAAAAAATACTAAACAATATGATTTCGCTAACACACACTACTGTTTATTTGTTCTTTAGTACTTTTATGTAGTCCTCAGCAGTACTCATTCCTTTCATAGTATTCTCTCTTCTTATTATGCATCAGTAGTTATTGCTTCATGATATTTTGTGTTGCTAACCGTCTGCCTTATCCTTGAGAGAGATCTTTGTTTTCGTTGTTGAAGTAGATGTGACTTTCGGTTAGTGAGAATGTAAGAAGGACTGGTATATAAAAGTACGATTTACTCGAGAGACGAAAGGAAAATAGTATGATGTATTTGGACTTTAAAAATTAAGGTGTAATGAATGAATCAGAATAAATAGTGGTTTCGCTATATAGTTCGTTTCTCGACCAACTTTCCTCTATTATAATTGACCTTTTTTTCCAAAAGATTCCTTATCAAGTTCGCACAGAACGGTTTGGTGCAGTCAATAAATACTGTTTCTTTTGCCTTCGAAACAAAACAGAATTGAAAAATAAGATTGCGCAAACCTTCCAAAATCTTCATTGTTTTCGACTTTTTGAATCCTTTTTTATGAATCACGATTGATCATGAGTTTTTACTTAATCATTCCCTCCACAGAATAGAACCACAGTCTCCAGATTACGGTGTGAGTACGAATGGATATGGGGTGTGGCTGCAAATGCGGATGTTCTTCTTTTCCTAATCAACATCCATAACCACATTGACCCACCCACGCCCACATAGAAATTAGAGTATCTGATAGCAAGAAACTGAAAAAGTGCAGGAGTCAATTTTTAGCTCGTCGATAACTATCAAAGCTCGTATCGAAGTATTCAGACTGTTTGAAAACTTCAGTTTATCAGATTTTGTGCATTTCTGTGCTTGTAGGTGAATCAAATCGTGCCTACAACAGGAAAAAAAGGTTGATCGCAGTAAAATGCCACCTCCAAATTTTTGGCTTGCGGAGCAAATTAGAAACTAGTAGGCTACTATTCTGTGGGAATCGGAGCTTTTACGTGTCTATGGTCATGCGGGATGTATGCGTCGTACTGCAAAATGTTACTATACAAGACTACTGTATTTCACACGAGAGTAGTGTTGCTATATTTTGTTTGGAGTGCGCAACTCTTACTTACCGTTGAATAGAGCGCGGGAAAGTCAATATATTGTCGTGCGCTTCACTTGTGCGCGTTCTTTTTGTAGACTAGGCGACGAATAGATGCTTCGTATGTGTGAAAAAAACAGCAATTTCTTTATGTGCAGACTCCTTCTTCGTCATGATTGCAGAAGGAAGAAAGAGAACATGAAGCTTATGACAACACACCATTATTTTTCTCTCACGAGTTTCTTTATCAGCATTGAAGTTTATAGCTGTAAAGACAACTAACATCCAATTCATGCGCATGCAGGTCGTTTTGAGGATGAATGTGAATGTAAGTGATTAAATAGGTAAGAATGTAAGCAGTTGAATGGAAGTGGCTCTTATCTTTAGCAACATTTAAACCTAACCATCCAGTCTAGCCTGGTCCTGACCTTGATTCATCCATCCAACCCACACTCCAATAAAAACGTCAGTATTTTACATTGAAACCGACAATAATCAATGTTCCTACACAAACACTAACAACATTTGATCAGATCGAGATTTCATCATCGAATTCTTCGTGTTTACTGAATCTCGATTTTTTACATATGACAAGTTGACGATCGATTCGTGTCGAATGTGGATGTGCAATGCTACAACCGGTAGACTTTTTTCTTACTGGCACCAGTCTAAACCGGTCAGAATAGACTTGACCGATTAGTAGATTGGCATAAGTCATTTTTCACTTTTATCATCCCGCTAGAGAGAAAGTAACTAGGATGTTGGTGGGGTGCTACTCCTCTTCATTTTGTCGCAGATACTGATTCCGACACTCACATCCTTTAGATTTATGGTTATCACTGTTAATTATACAGTAGTATGATCATTTGTTACTCAAGTATGTTTAATTTAATCCTTAAGGCCATAAATATTGAGTTTTAGAGTCATAAATGTATAGGGTATATGAAGAAAGTAAATTTCTGCTAGTTGGATATCTCTCGATCGTGAATATTCGTGAGTCATGCAATCCTCTAAAAATATTATCTACAAGTAGACTTGATTTTAAAGCAAGAAAGATCGAAGAACACAACGCTGGTGAAGATGATTCATTTGACAAGGGATCTTCTCTCTTCTCTAAAATGTATCATTTCTTATTTGGTAAAGAGAAATTTGTAAACGAAACTCTAATTTCCTAAATTGTTCATTTCCTAAATGATCATCAATCAACGATGAGGTTCATAGTCCTTGATTGAATCTTCAAAGCACGATGAAAACATTGATGAACAGAACGATTGAAAATGTTTCAAGAAGAGTTTTCCTCATTCATTGATTATGTCATATTAAATACGTTACAATCGCTGTGCACAGTTCAATTCAAAATAAATGCAACAAAACGAAACAAGCTTTCATAAGTATTATTCATATGACATGTGATGTTGTATTAGCATAGGATCTTGAAGTATTTGTTTTCAATTGGCGAAAGATGAATAACCATGACATTGATTATTTTTGTTTAATTGTCATGTAATATAGAGCCATCCAGCTAAAGACAACATTTCGCTTCAAAAATGACTATTATTGATGAACGAATGGTTGATGCAACATGTTGTTGCAGATTATCCATCAACAACATCATGAACTATCTATCACTAGGCATGGAATGAAGTCGAATCTCTCGGACTTATGTGTTCTAAACTCGGCTCTGATTGTGAACGTGTAGTTTTGAATTTGACGACACGCAACTCACACAATTTTTAAATGTATGCCTGTTTTCTGTTCCTGTTTGACCTTATGAGTAGACTATCCCAAGTGACATCTGCTGTTTAAGCTCATATTGGATCCACGCACATATTTCAGCAAGAATAGCAAAAGCCGAAAAAGGGTTCGTCCCCGCTGGTCTTCGGCGTTGAGTTACAAGGGCTCTACTAGATTTTTCTTTCATTTTTTTTAAGTATTCCCGGAAACACCAAATAAGAGAGACTTGATTTAGAGTTTCACCTACAGATGGATATAAAGGCTCCTAGAATATTTTGAAAGTTTCAACCGAAGAGGAAGTATGTTCAGATTTTAAAAAAAAAGGAAATTATCGTAATTTCCAACATACAATGGAGAAATGAGTGCAATTACTTGGAAATTACGAAGAAAATTTCACTAATTGCAGAAATTACTAGAATAATATTAGTATTCGTAAGGTTGACAGATATAAATGGGAAAATCCAGTCACATTGGACATGTGAAGAAATTTTAGTAATTACGAAAATTTTCATAATAAGCGTTCTTACTGGAACTACCAAAATTTCTGTACATGTCGGGATGAACTTCTCTCAACTATCAATATGAATCAAGTACTTTTCGAAATTACCGTCATTTTCTTGGTAATTTCTATTTGTTTTACGAAATTACCGTTGAAATTTCTTAGAATATTTCATAATTTCTGCTTCATTTTTTTATAAATTTATTTGGTAATTACCACCATTATCTTTATCTAAAATCTAGCAAGTGCTGCTTGAACATTTCTGATGAATTGGTTACACTTAAACCCTAAAAGACAAAAATATAATTATCGCCTTTATAATGTAGATTACATAAAAATGCTTCTTGAGAAAGCTTCAAAACTTTTATTCCATTGCATGCAATAAGAATGACTAAGTGATATCTTTCTTAGATACTTTCTTCACTTGAACATCGAGAAGCAGAGCCAACAGTACAACTGCGAGTATCAAAAATTTCTGCATGTTATACTAGAAAAACACAGGTAAAGAATAGCTGTGCCTGACGAGTAAATGGTTCGAAAAGCCATCAAAGAATATTGATATCTTTATCACAGTACTTCGGGCAGAGAGGGAATAGGTCAAAGTTTGTTAGAATAGGGTAAGGTTACTGTGCAGAACTCTGTTGTAAACAATACATCAATGAATATGATTCTTTGAAATAGAGTCATTAGCCTTTTCAGCAAGTATTTTTTCAAAATATTAAATCTTATTTATTATATTTATTAACGAATCCACAAACGAAGATTTCTCGACTGTGAACAAGAGTCTCTAGTTATTGTACATGTCGGCGGCAAATACTTTTTCAACCAATGAATTAATTCATCATTTTCTGATGTTATGTGTTCGTTCCATGTATCATCACGGCATCGAACATTGAGCGAACGTAAATTTGCCATTGTATACACGAGATTAAATATACATGATCGATTTTCGACACGAATACAAAGTGTTTCACATTGAGTTCCGAGTGATGAACGACTCAATGTTTGACAATCTTGTTTATTATACCAATCACCTAATGGTTGAAGATCTAATTGACGTATTGAAGTACTTTTGTATTGAAATGAGATCATTTGAGAAATTGCCGATGGTGAATTCAGTAAACTTAGAGAATTTAAATTTGGTGCTCGATCAAGAATCGTTTGTAATTGAGAACGATACGATTTTCGACCATCATACCAATAAATACACAATGAATATAGACGATTTAAATTTGAAATACAAGACCAAAATGATTGATCGATAGGACATTTAATAGAAAGTTGACGAAGATTTTGAAAATGAAAATGAATGTTGATTGTATATGATGGAAATATCAACGGACTTGATACGTTACATACATAATCATACGTACGAGAATGATTAAAATCATCGGAAGAAGTTGATTTTGAAAAACTTGGTAATCGAGAAAAATCTTTAAAAGCATACGGCAATGTATACAGAGAGTAATGCTCTGTTTCGAATAGATCACATTGAACAAACCATCGATGAATATTAATCCAGAATTGAGTTCGAAAAGTTTGAAGAAGTTGATTGATTTTTTCCTTTATGATACAATCATTAGGAAAAGTATCGTCTACTTTAAATTCGAATCGTTTAAGTTTCAATAGATATCTAGTGATGATTTGTTCCCAATCATGACCATTCAAACAAAGATTTAACGTTTCAATTTTTAATGTATTCAAATTAGGTAAATTACGTAAGAGATTTTCGATTGTGCTTTTCTGGGCTGAATGAAACATGATATTTAATTGATTTAACGATGGAAGAACGATCGAAAGATGTTCATTCGATGTTGTACATGTCATTTCGACTTGTAACGATCGAAGTCGTGGTGTAGTTTGAAAGAGATGATCGATTTGATTACTTTCATAATAAACACCAGTGACAGAAAGATATTCGATGCTTGATGAGATGACTGTCGGCACGGGAAAAGAGCATTTGTATTCCGGTAAGATATTTAGGTTCAATCGAACGAGTTTTGGTAAACTCCAAATGTCATTGACAAATTTTAGTTGATATTTTGGATGATTACGAAAATAACATTGATAAAAATTTAGCTTAGTAAGTAAAGGTAGATGACATAATTCAAACATAATTCGTTTCAGTGTGTTTTCATTATGAATATAATTTAATGTGAGAGATCGAAGTTGAATAAATTCTCGAAGATGAAAACCATTGTTAAAGAAGCATTCGATTTGTTGTGGTGAATCATCATTGTCGGACAAATGAAGTGAAACAATTCGATGTTTATTCATTGGAAGATATTTGATACATATTGTGTCGAACAATGATTTAGATATAGATTGAAAGAGACCATCATGATCTCGAATATGATTATAAATAAGCGTATTTAAACGAACATTGAGACCATAAAATGCATGAAGAAGATGGTGAATACTAAGATATTCGAATATCTCATGTATTGACTCGTTCGTTAATGATTCTAGACTCATTTTGCACTTGATCGATGAAACACAACTTTTCATTATATAATCGATGTGTTTTTCAATTAAATATCAATGAAACATGACAAGTCAATTTATTTTCTATTCATTTCATGTGATGATTCATACGTTAATACTACTAGCTGATTATTGTCAGTAATTGCGCGGGGGAAAGAAACTTGATTTTAATCTTGTATACTTTCTTATTCATGCGTCATGTGTTACCTTTATGTATGATGTGCACTTTCAACCGTGATCGTTTCTATTACACATGGCAAAACAATAATAGTAGACACCATTAATACTCAAATTACGTACGTTCCGTATACGACCGAAAGTGAACCTGAGAATACTACGTCATTGGTGAACTGAAGACATAAACCATTTTCAATGGAATTCATAAATATGATTTGTAAAAAGAATCAAAAATCAATTTTGAGAAAAAAAAGATGTCGAAATTTAAAATCAAAGAAGAAATATTTTTCGGATAATTCTTTCACAAATTCAATTGTAATAGAAATAAATCGGTAAAAATAACCGACATCGGAATTTGCAAATATTCCATATGGAAATAGATCAAAAGATTTTTCGACAAAAATATCCTTTTTTTCTGAAAAGATGGAAATGTCAAATCAATAACAGATTTATTTCCTTGATCGTACACATTTATTTTTAAACATATATATCTATCAAGACCATTGCCCCTTTTATTTTGTCGAATACAGTTTGGAAATAAAATAATAGGAGATTCTATTAAGCAGCGCTACCGTTCAGAGAATCTATTCTTCCCAAGAGAATCACTTGTTACTCAGTCGAAATTTGATTTTGGAATAGGAATAGAGACAATGTTTCGAATTCGAACAGCTTTTTTTTAAGTAACTTTGAAAGAAAGTTGTACGTTTTGTATATTTTTGTAGTAGAAAATTGTTCGCTGAATTGAGTAATGCAAAAATAGTTTAATTGTCTTGCAAATTAACTGAATAGTTAATAGGAGTTTGCTAGTAATTGGGTTTATTCCAACTAGCAGTACTGCTCCTAAAACCAAAGTAAGTTACAAGATGCTCCTAATCATGGTGTGGCTTGAGTCTTTAATTCATCAATACTCACGCCTACCTCACCAATAAATAAGTGTGTAGTGTTGAAGAAACAATGGTTAAATTTGCCAATTACTATCATGCAACATTAGGTCCACTTCTTTGTCTAAATTCAAAGGGTCTAGCACTTGTTGAGAATACTTTCAAAACCTAGTCGATATCATCACAAATCTAAATATTCATGGCTAATTATTTTAGCCTTAGGATACCATTCGTGGCTGATATAGAATTGCATTTTTCAACGAAATAGTAAACCAATGAAAGGAACACAACTTTTCCAGTAATCTTGGATTCGTTTAAAAGACACATCATATCTAAATTATTTAATGTTCTAACTGATTGTATATTCGGTGTTAAAGCAATGAAAGATAGCAATATTCGAGAGAAATCTATGATCGAGAATGGCTCAGCGTGCAGATGTCAACGCTTGAATCGTATCTAATTTGTTTCAGTTATGATAGGAAGACTTTATCCAACTTCAATTATAAAGCTTTTAACGTAATCTCCACGGGATTAGGATTGCACATCATGATGGTGCCGTTTGATATTGATATGAAAATGTTTGCCGTATTGATCGTGATCAGTCACGCACTCAAGAATTTCGTATCAAATCAAAATAAAAACATCTCTTGTAGATCTAAAACTTCAATTTCCAAAGCTTTACAGTTGTTTGTAATATACCTACTATCGTATATTGGGCAGACCAGGAAACAATGGGACGTTCACTGTTTTCATTCTATAATCAAATCAACATTCATTGTCAATCGTATTTCACCATGATGTAGAAAGTGATTAAGCACTGGTTGAATGGATTTCATTTTAACGCTTGATGAGAATGTGATTTGATCAGTGCTGCAGATTTCATGCTAGATTTTCTGCTTCATTTATTGAATCAGTTCAAATGATAGTCTCGACCAAGAGAAGATGCCCATTCATATAGACTCAACAGCTCTTTTGTACTTGTCTCTTCTTTTTATTTCACTTCAATCTCCTTTTTACTCCCCTCTCGCTCACTATTTTTTGGTGTGTAAGACATTTTATTTTCATCAGATAACCTTCGAGGACGGTTATATGAATGAATTCAACTACACAAGCAACCTAAAATAGTGATTATTTTCTCCGCTCAGATCAACTGTTTTTGCACAATAGAAAGAGAAAAATTCTTGGCGATTTTCAGCATAGTATGGGTTTTGTCTCTTTTGAAAGAAAGACACAGCTAAATGCGTATAATTTTCATTCAAACGGCGCACAATATCAGAATCAAGTGCACTACTTCAGCTTTCGCTCTGATCAGACTATTTGCATAAGCTCGTTGCAGAAATAATACTAAAGCGAATATTTATAACGTTTTAAGTCATACTCACTTATCTAATCTTGCTAGGCATTGAAGAAAATGAATACTACAGACTTATTTAGCTCGAACCGCATTGAACATATTCTCGTCAAACATTGTCCAATATAGAGTAGACCATTGGTCAATGCCGTCAGTGTTTGCAATGACATATATTCGACTACTAAAAAACTACAAGCTTTACTTTGCCGAGTAAAATAAAATTCTTATCTTTGCTTAAACATATTAAAGTAACGAGAAAGTGTCACGTCTATGCGACCCTGAACTTCTATGAAATCATGAAAATTATCGTATGAGCGCTAATTAGTCCGTTTTAGATCAGACTCGCGGCAATCAATCAACAAAAAATGAACTCAGCTACATCAGTCGCTCACTTTCAGATTTGAATAATAATTAATATCACTAATCTGGATATACGTTCAATTTATCATGGCACAGCGAGCAATGAAACCAGTCATACTTTTGTATCAATCGGAAAGTAAGAACACGGTCATTCGTGTACAAAATCAACTGACCGCGATGGGTATTCGCGTTTCGACGGATGACAACAGAGACACTAGTGATAAAAAATTTTTGAAGTTAGTGAATACTTTTTTGAAAACAAGATAGAACGAAAGTTTCACTAGACGATTGTTATGAAACGTCTTCCGGCTATGATATAGGAGATGTAGAAGATTTCTGCGCGCTCTTATATCCACCGCCCTGCTCTGCTGGCAAAATACGAGTCAATTTATGATTTAGGATCGCATCGGAAGTTTCAAATGCATCGTCTGTGTTGCTTTTTAACTCCTCAGTATGAAGCCTAAAAAATTTGTCGAAAACGACTGGAATTCGCCAAAAAGCAACATTTGGAAATCATTCCCTGCCTAATCACTCCTAATTGGTCTCCAACTAGTGCTTAGCTTAGATTCTTGAGCAACGGAAGTGACTTAATTGATTTTCGTAGTACTGATGATATTCGAATGGATCACGCCATTAGTCAACTAGCCCAACGGATTGTGGATACTCTTTTTACTTCCAAAACGAATAAACGTTCAAAATTAGCCAATTTTGTTTTTCCTCGAATTCGAAAAGGTAAATTTTTGTCGAGTTTTTCCATCGACCGTTCATTTTATATTCATTACGATTCACATTGAGCATTGTAGAATACAGTGTGCAAATCAAAATCCTGGTCTACTCTATATATGTATGGTAGCCATGCTACAAAAGCCTCTCGGTCCTTATACGCCCTGTAAACGGCAGCAAGATGATCGAAACTTTCGCATAGAATATTTCTGTGTTGTTTTAAAATTTTCAGGATGGTAAATATGTGGATGTTTAGGAGGTAGGCTTGGGGTTTAATTCTAGATATCTCAATCATTGAAAAATTTAAATAAAAATTTTCGCTCAAGTAGTTTTCGTTAGCGAATAAAAAGCGTACAATTCTAGACTGCTAGTCAATAAAAGTATGACAAAACTTAACTCAGTTCTCTCAGGTTGTTACTGCCGTTTCTTTATTGAAGTTTTCGATTCAGTCTTTCTAACGAGCTTCGCTACAATTCTTCTCTACTAATCAAACAAAATATTCTCTTTTTTCGGATTAGGCTAAAGTAATAGTTGCATATGCTTACCATAAGTTTCTGTCAATCTTTTTCGAAGAAGATTAGTAATTATCTATTGAACACTTGACTAGCAAAGTAGGAAGTAGGTGTCAAGCAAAACAAAAAGAAATATCGAGTTCTAATATCGAACTAACAATAGGTCATGATTGCAAATATTTTCAATTTAGCAATAGTTTTTTTTAAGGCGGAAGCTTCGTTTCAGTTTTGATTATAACAGATAAAGTTCTTTTTCTTTTTAACAATGAGCGATACCGAATCGTTCGTTTTAACATAGGTTGTCACGTCATTATTTGCAAAACCTTTTTTTTATCAACACCGTTACGACTTTCTTCTTCGTGTTGAACAAAGTCGAGCTCTTCATGAAGCGATCATCGTCACATTGCATGAGATCGATTTATCCTATATGCGAAAGAAAACTTCACATGCTCAGGCTGTGTGTGATCCACAATTGAGCATAAAATGATGTTCTGTGATATTCCCTGAATTTTTACACTGGGTTTTTGAGAAAATAGGTGCAAGGAATGCTATTGAACAATTACGCGTTTACATTTGATCGGAAAGCGAATTGCCATCCTTCACAACGAAAGATCCGATCATAGTTTGGTTTAATAATAATCCTACGATTTCTGGTGGTGAAACGCAAACAAATATAACTGGATTCGAAAGACTTACTAATAATACTGTCCAGATATTTGATGGCGTTAATACTTTTATCGACTATGTGACTAATTTAAACGAGCACAAGATACTTCTCATTATTAGTGAGACCGATGCGAAATTCATACTACCAACCGTCCATAATTTTGCACAGCTTAATTCTATTTTTCATATTGTCGCATGAACAGTTAAATGATGAACGACGCTCATTAAAATAGAAGAAGATCAAAGGGTATCTTCCAAGATATGATAGCAATTCAAAGACACACGCAAGAAGTTGAACATGAAAAATGGGATCTTTTCGGATTTGAAACTGTCAATAGTTCCTCGACTTTTGTCCAGGAAGGTGGTGCTGCACAGAATAAACAAGAAGTTATGTTCATGTAGGCGCAAATTCTAAAAGAGATTTTAACAGAAGTACCTAACTCGTCTGCCGATATGGACAATATGATTGAATTTTGTCTTGTTCGATACATAGAAAAGTCTAATGATGCTGCCATTGAGCATATTGTTCAATTTGAGCGCGATTATAAGCAGCATTGGAGTTGTCCGAAAACGAAATCCTTTTTTTGTGACGATTGGAGGGAGTCGCTTGTAGAGACGACTTGAGGATGCACAACATAACTAAGTATATCACCCTTACGAGGGCTTTTCAATCCGAAAAATTCCCTAATGTTTACACTTCGCTATTTGTTTTTTTGTTTTCATCAGACTGATATTATATTTGTTGGATCGCAACAAAAATGTCTTGATTTGCAAAATCATGATTGCATCCTCGTCGGAATCTGCTCAAATATGTTCAGCTCTTGATTATAAGATATAAGCAGTATATCATACTTTCACAGATGGCTTACTATCTGTTGAAAAACTTTCAGGATAATTCCTAGTAAATTTACATGTGAAGCAAGATATCGTTACTTTAGCAACGGACTACATTGTTACCGCAATATCCAATCTAGGAAGTAAAGATTGCATTCCTTTTCTCGATGGTGCATTTATGGTCATGAAAAAACGTGTTTGACAATTGATTCAATCACTGTGTCAACACTGTAATAATAGTTGAAGAACATTGGTTTGTATTTTCCATGAAAATCTGCTAATATAGAAAGACACAGAACAACAATTTGTATGAAGATATTGTCAACGAAAGAAGGAAGTGGGTTAGTGAGTCAACACTCATGAGTATTTTGACAAGAATATACTCAGTTAGAAGCTCAATGAAGTCACGTTTGTCGACTCATTAAGTGCATTATTGAGAGAGGCGAAGCTGCCAGACTGTAGATAGCCAATGACATTAACAATAAGTTGTAAAGAAGTACGCTGAAAAGCTAACAACCCCTTTTATAAATGCATGCGTAGGCCTATTTGGTGGTATACCAAAGATAGTTTTCTCTATAGAATTGCCAATATCGCGCTTCGGTCACATGACTTTCCAACACTTTATGCAATGCGCGTATTTATCCAAGATCTTCATAAAGAGTTAGTACAGCTTCATCATAAGTCACAGCAAACTCTCTCTTTAATCCTCTATCGTGGTCAGTCGATGCCGACTAAAGATTTTGACAAGATCAAGGTTAATCTGCGTCGACTATTGTCAATCAATGAATTTTGATCAACTACTGAAGACATAGCATTCGCTATCAACTTCTATTCTGGACATATGACCGATGATCCTCATCGCATAGCTATTTTGTTTCAAATTAATATTGATCCAACCATGCGAGATACGGTTTCTTTTGCAAACATCTCCAGTCTAAGCAACTTCGGCGATGAGGAAAAAGAATATCAATTTACAATGGGTAATGTGTTTCGTGTTGAGTCTTTCGAGAAATCCGATACTAGTAACATATTGGCATGTTGGGCTCAGTTTGACAAGCTATCATGATCCACAACTAATACATCTCACACACTCGATACGATCTGTTATGCCACGAGGAAAGCTGCATCATATTATTAGTCTAGCTCTATTGATAATGTATATGGACGAACATGAATTAAGTGCGCAGATTATAGAAGCTAGCATTAAAAAGCAAAGTGATCCATTAGAGCGTCTTAAAATGCATTGAACTCTAGGAGCTATATATTCAAGGCTCCAGAATAGCGCGCAAACGCTTATAAACTATGACAAAGTAGTTAGGAGTCTTTTTCTCTGATTCTTACCGATTGAAGTTCTTTCCATGCTCTTTCAAGGATTAGGTGAACTTTGTCTTGTGTTAAGAAAATTTGATCTCGCAATCATCAATTTCAAAATAGCGCTTCACGTCAAGATGCTGCGTGCACCGAATCATGACGACAAAAGCGTTTCGCATTATTGCAGAGATATCGGTGTTGCCTATGAAGAAAAAGGTTTATTGCAGGAAGCTTTGGTGTTGTATCAAATAACACATGACAAAGTGCTGAAATGCTATCCGTCTCAACATCCATGGATCTGTCGATCTTCACTTAACATTGTTAGAATTTCTGCTAAATTAGGTCAAGACGATTACGTTGAAGATATTTTAAACCGCTATATACCAGAAATAGAGAATTCTTTACCACCTAATCATAAAATACAGATTTGCTTTCATTTCAGCACCTGATATAGACTTATGGAATGAGGAGATTTTTTTGGTGCACACGAACACTTCCAAAACTACATTGTCTATCGATCGCCGACACAAAAGACTACATGAACCCGCGAATTACGTTATCCATTGGACCATTTCCACTGCCTTTTGTAGAGAAGGACGATTTAAGGAAGCAGTGAATGCCTCTAATACAGCTTTGACTATACTAATAGCCACTCTTCTCCCAGAGCATGCTAACATAACCATGACGTACAGAGACATCGGCGAAGTTTTTGTAGGATTGGTAGATCTAACTGAAGCCTTTGCTATCTATGAACGAGCCTTGGATATTTTTCTTAAAAGTTTATCACCTTAACATCCGGCCGTCATACAGATGTAACAGCTTATTACTCAATTGTACAAAAAGCTAGACTGTAATAATGAACTGCAAACTTCCACTTATACGAAGGATTTGATACAAAACTAATTATTTTAATATTTCTTGTCATCAAAGCAGTGAATATAAATGAATCATATTTGTGTATGATAGGTTTGGAGAAGTGAAAGCACATACTCACACATCAAAAAATGTACTATCGTCTCGAAGCCCCTAAGTTGTGTTACTCTCTTTGATTTCTTCATTATGATGTTGTTATTGTTTCATCAAGTTGTTTGTTGGCTTTCAAATCTCGATTTTGATTGCGTCGATCTAAATATTTTATTGAAATACTGAAAGTTGAAATCGCTTTCTCGAAATAATCATACTCGATATTAATATAGCCTCTTCTGATACTCGTGAGTAGGGACTGAGTGGTATGAGTCTTGTACCTCACCCCACACGCAACACTGATGGAAGGAATGTCCTATCAGCTTTTATCTAACCCATTATTTTGCGAAAAACGCGAAGAACTTTTTCTTGCTGTCTACAATGGCGCATGTGAATAAATATCGAACTATATATTCTAAAATCCAAATAGAATTTGTCAAATTAAGAGACAATTTTGTCAGAAACGGCCATGGCACCCAGTGTACTTATTTCAAACACTAGCAATCGTCACCCTCATAGCATAACTACCGGCAGTATTTTATATAATGGTCGATGAAAAAACGTTCTCAATCCAATTTATTTGACTTGTAGAGTGCAGCAAAAAAACATGCTATAGTCTCTAGCAACTGACTTTTGTTTCAACGCATCACACTTTCTTTTATAGATGTGATCCCTCTCTGTCAGAGAACATATTCATATCAGAAAAGAGAGAGAATTGTATACACATATGCACGAATGAAGAAGATAATAATATAGAGTCTACAATATGTGATTAGTTAATGAATAGTATAGAGGATGACGAAGACAGACGGAGAGCAGAGAGAAAACGCAAAGATGTTGGTTGATATATAGCCTTCACCATTATTAACACAGTATAGATGTGTGACTATTGTTGAGCATATTACCGATGAGAAGACCCTCACGCAATCCACATCCACACCCAAGACGCAGAACACTTTGAACTATATTATTAGCGGAAAGATGGATAATGAAAGTGTTGAAAATTTGTAGTCATGAAAATGAGTGTCTCTAAGTTTTAGACGAACCATACTACGTACATGAATGCATAGTCAATGGTGGGCTGCAAGTGATGCAACATGTGGAATAGATTATTATGCATGAAGTCTTCATTGTAAAAACTCGAATGATGCTATTCATCACATTCTCTACTATTTCTAAACGAGTATGCTAATTTTAGCATTTCCACGGTGGTTGGCGCAAATTTTGAGTTCATTTTCATTTAGCATAAAAATATGAAATATTTAAGTAGATTTAATCCATCCATTGACTTTAGAATATAGAATGACTGAAAGAATTCGGTAATTCGTTTGTTTTTTGTTAAATTATACAGAATTCTCTTGCAAAATAATATGATAAATATACTTTGCATAACTATCCTGAACATAGGCTCCCTTCACGTCTCCTTCGTAAAATGTATGACATTGACCTCGTAACTATCGAGTGTCTCCTTCTGTGCAACCATTATAAATAAGTCGTTCTTTCATAATCGACTTCAATTAAAGACATACAAATTATGTGTCGGAACGAGCAACATCATTCAATGTTATTTCTTCCTTTTTTTGCATTATTGATAGAAAGATGTTTTAAATAATTTAATAGAACCATCGATTGTGCATCATTTACCTTTTTTTGTATATTTGAAAGGATTATCAAGGAATCATATAGCAGAAAAGAGAATGAACGTTATTTTATTTTTTTGATTGAAAATGAAAGATCAATACCAGTTATAAATACACAATATGAGAAGAATAAAAAGAAATGCTGTACATCATCGAAAAACTAACATACGAAACTCATTCCGTTTGATGATAGTCTTTTGGCAATGGGTATTAAAACTGAGCATGGTAAACTAGTGAGAAACATTACATGTACGGTGATCCCAAAAGAAGAATATTCAAATTGTCACTAATGCTACAGACAGTTATTCAAGAGTGGTTATCTAAATTCACGAATGTGCACAAAAGATGACCGAAATCAATCATATTTTGGACAGACTCAAAATCTTCAATGATGCCTAACTTTTTGAAACCATAGAGTTGATTTCTTCTCTAGTATAAATAAGACATTTCTAGAGTTTTCTTCCTGACAACTTTTGTAAGAATTAGTCTAAAATCCAAAATTTTGCTACTAGAAATTAATTTTGTGTTATTCACACAATGGTGTATTTCTCTCGCAAAACTAAAGAATGAGCAAAAATTATTGAAAATACTGTTTCCAATACAGAGATCAGCATTGTTTGATTGATCGTTTAAGTGCGAGTGGATAATAAGATAAATCACTATGTATTTGTCAAATTAGTCGATCGAGCTGATATGATCGATAGAATTCACAAATAGTAATTGCGTTTATCATCGATTCCATTGAGTGCACATCTCACTCAGATTCAATCTCGTCTTGAGTAGTGTCACATATCCAGAATTTTGGAGATGCACCCACATCTCTCGCAGGAGACGCCGCATCTCCCACGGGAGACGCGGGATCTCCTTCAGGAGACGCGGTCATTTTCCACTGGAGATGTATCATCTCCTTTAGAGATGCACATTCCCCGCACCCACACTCACATCTCTCGCAGTAAATGTCGCATCTCCCGCGCTAGACGTGGATGCATCTCCAAAATTTTGGATATGTGACACTGCTGGTTAAGATTTGACATGTTACCTGATGAAATTGTAGTGATTATTTTCGAATACTCAGGTGATATATGTTCTATACTTTGAAAATTTCTCGGTTTAAATCAACGTCTAAATCATATTCTTCTTGATAAACGTGTAGATATGCTAACTGATTTTCTATGTGCTAATGTTGTTGATGAAATATTTGATTTCTATTAGAATTCTTTCATTGTTAGTCACTTTTCATGTACAACACAAATATATTCAATTAGATCATAAATTTCAATTGGATGGCTATTGATTTCTAATCATGCATTAAAAATTAACTTGTAATGAAATTCAATATATAGACAATGACTTGAACAGTGCGTTTAATTCATAGAACAAGGTTCGAATGTGATAAAAGAAACTTGTTCATTGATTTACAAACGTGATGCATATGTCGAATATGATAATATATCCATTGGACTCATTTAATTTGGCTAAAGTGATCGATAGTCAAATGTTTCTGTGCTACAAATCTGGTCCGAACAATTGTCGCAAATATTTCAATCATTTCATATCAATGTTCAAAGTAATGATAATTTCAAACCCGTTTCTTATAGATAATTATATTTAATCACTTATGGTTATGATAGTGTTCATTTTTTACTCTTAACTATTTTTCAACGATGCTTTATCTATAGAAATCAATCATGTACAAGTCTTTTGTTCTATTATTAATTTCTTGTTAATTAAATTCTGCTATTAGTACAATGTATACGATCTAGTTCGACTATTCAAACTTAGTCGGAAATTTAACTACTTTTTTGAAGTATTAAATGCGATAATCTTAAACAAACAACTACATGATAAAAATAATGATATTTTATTCAAACGACAGAAATAGAAATATTGAAAATTCTATTATTCATTTACAAAAGTTCTCAATCATTCGAGATTATATTGACAAGAATACTGATAGTGTGATCAGACAT
Source organism: Rotaria sp. Silwood2 (assembly GCA_905329745.1). Classification (NCBI taxonomy): domain Eukaryota; kingdom Metazoa; phylum Rotifera; class Eurotatoria; order Philodinida; family Philodinidae; genus Rotaria; species Rotaria sp. Silwood2. The sequence goes on from CAJNSZ010000178.1 coordinate 147,809, forward strand.
TGTATCAGAAAACAATTATTGAACGAAATAAATGATAAAAATCCATTGGAGCTATGTTTTACAAATAGAAATGTTCTATTTAATCTATTAGAAAAAAAAACAATTTAGAATTTTGACAAAATTATCAAATTATCGAAATCAGTATTGAATGTAGTCGATACAAATAAAAATTATCTATTTTTAAATTTACGTTTAAAAATTCGTGGTTGTCAACATCGTTTTGTGTAATATCTAATCGAAATTCGTTGTCGTACAAAAAGAGTTTATTTTAATGGTCAACCTTTATCGATGTGATACAATTGAAATAAAATAAAAATTTATTGACAATATTAATCGAACATGAGATCATTGATATAGATAACATGACTTGGTAGTGGCAAGTTTAGACAGTGAATAAAACCAATGAGAACATTTTTCCTTAGATGTTTTCGGGTATAATCATTTTGAAATTGTTACATCAATCATTGATGCAATTAGTTAAAGGTTTTCATTTTTTTTTTCTTCATTTATAGAAAACTTCTATCGTAATCAATCATATTTTGATCAATATAAAGTTGTGAAGAAAATAAAAACGTAATTAGTTTCGAAATAATGAAAGAGTCAACCGAAAGAAGCAAACACATTTCCTAAAGATGATGTATAATAATACAAGCTGCTAGTTTCTCGAAAAAAGTTAAAATAGATTCTATCAATTGAACAAACACCGAGTCATATCTTGCCTTGCTTTTGTTGATGGTTCAATGAAACGTTTTAATTCAGTAAGAATCGTCGATAAATAATCGATCCAATTGAGTAGGAACATTATATAGGCTATAACTTATTAAATTTCGTTCGTTAGAATGTCAAGGTGAAGATGAGAAGACTTTGTATTACATTCTACCAACATTTTATCATCTGCATGTTGATGATTGTGATATTCACGATTGAGTCTGCTGTGCACCATTATCTATTCGATTGCTTGTTTGAATTAACTGTTCATGTGTGATATTTAATCTTTCCTCGTCATCTCTTCTTATCACATGTTTTAGTCTTCTTATTGTTACGATGCATCGTGAGGCTTCTCGTGCTCCCTGACTCTTTGCTTTTTTCGTTCTCTCTCCTGGTTGCATATATAAACATATGCTTTTGATGTAAACGAAACGATTAATGATATAGAGAAGCTAAATAGAGCGTAGTTTCATCAGCGCTAACAATTCTTTTATCAAAAATTGTCACAATCGTATTGTTGATCATTGACAACGGCACGAATCGATCGTCGACTTGTCAGAGGCAAATGATCAAAATTCGGTGAACATGAAGGATTCGATGAGGATATCTTGATCTGGTCGATTGTTGTTAGTGTTTGTCTGGAAGTATTGATTATTGTCGGTTTCAATGTAAGTTACCAACATCTTCTTTCGGGTGTGAACGTAGATATGGCAACAGATAAGAGCCGCACTCATTAAACTGTCCACATACTTACTCACTTATCCATTCACACTTACATCAATTCTCAAATCGATCTATATGTATATTCACACGCACATACACTAAGTGTAAGTTGCTTTTACATCTATAAATTTCAACACTGTTAAACAAGACTGCGTAAGAAAAATAATGGTGTGTTGTCATAAGCTTCACATTTTCTTTCTTCCTTCTCCAATCACGACAACGAAGAAATGTGCAAATAAAGAAATTGCTGGTTTTTTTCACACATACAATGCAGCTACTCGTCGCCTGGTCTACAAAACAAATGAATACAAGTGAAGTTTACGACATTATATTGCGTCTCTCGCGCTTGATTTAACGGTAAGAAAGAATTGCATTTTCAAGCAAAATAAAACTACATTACTTCCGTGCGAAATACATTAGAATTGTATAGCAATATTCTGTAGTACAACACATACTTAGTGCTTGACTGTAGACATATAATTGAAATATTGTTGATGAGATGACTATCTACATCAGAGTTCTTTCATATAAAAATGTGATAAACTTTTTTTCTGGGATAGAGTATGCAGAGTCAGTCAAGACTTTTGAATATTCGATCGGGTGAAGTTTGTTAACTAACATAGAATGATGATATTTCAACCCGAAGCTTCATGCAGTAAAATATTTGCCGAGTCTTTGAGTTCTTGAGACATTTTTATCAACGCTGATATTTTCCTTATCAAAGAGTGACGTAAATAAATATAGTCGTTTTTATAATTCACTCACGCATTGTGAGAATTTCTCAACAATCTTCATCTCGAACAGGAAGTAATTCTTGTGCTTGTCACCTAAGATAGATGCCCGTTCGGATAAAATACTCGCGATTTTAAATATCAAACAAGTCATAAGCAGATCCTTCGCACGCCGGGCCAATGATTCCAGTGCTCGAATCCTTGGATTTTCGGTCGAAAAGTTCGGATACTGGTAGGAACTTGGAAGCAGGAATCCGGTAATAGTATCTGATTGCAGGCTCTGTTCAGCTACGGTCGATTTCGGCTGAAACTGAGTGAATTCGATCACCAAATCCAATCAGCCAATTTCTGATTCCAACTTCCTACCACTCTCCAGAGTTTTTCGGCCGAAACCTACCGTGCCTCATTCATCTGAGACAAGTACATGCAGCAGACGGCCATTCTCGATCTGTGTGTATCAGCCACGTTGTAGGGTAACATCTTAAGATTTATTACTAGTGTATTTCATCAGAAATGGTTCAATTGTTAGTTCGATGTTCCACATAGGGTTTGGTTGTTTGTAGATGTGGGGTGAGGTGTGGGTGGGTGGGTGAGGATTGTTGTGAGTGTGGATGTGGGTGTTGGTGTTAGTGGATGTGGATGTGGGTGTTGGTGTTAGTGGATGTGGATGTAGGTGTTGGCGTTAGTGGATGTGGATGTAAGTGTGGTTTTGGATAGTCTCTTCTCACACCCACATCCTCGAATGAGAGAACATTTTTCAAAATATTAGCTAAACCCCTCCCAGTAATAGAAGCCCCTCCCATATTAGAAGCCCCCTTTAAAGGATCTATCCAACAAAATTTTCAATTTTTCCCAGCAAAATCCGGCCAAAGTTTGCAAGGCCTAATAGAAGCCCCGGGGGGCTTCTAATATGGGAGGGAGTTTATTAAAAATTCTGTTTTATTCGACATGTTATGTTTCGAGATTCTACTATTTGGACATTTTGGAGTGGGAGACTTTTGTGTTCGGATTTAGTTTTTCGAGATATCCCTTGGGCAGCATTTTATTTTTCAATTTTCTTTTTCAAGTTTTTTTTTAGCTTCTTACTCTAATTCTCTTAAACAGATTATTTTATTCTATAACAGAACATGGTGCGGAAATACGTACAATCTGTACAGTTGATGAATTAAAAAAGACTATTAAGGGCATATCACCTGGATGATTCAATGCTGTCTGTAGTAGCCTTGCATCGCTTTGTAGACTGCATCTCGATCTCAATACTAACTGATTTTCAGATTCACTATAGAGTTCGAAATACACAGCATCAAAAGTCACGCTTAATGAACGTAAAATTATGAAAATTTTCGTGTCTATTGTGCTGGACAAAAGTATTCAAAGTACTATATTTGGATTTCTTTGAGCTCCTGTGGGTTGTGCCTTTGCAGAACTATCTCTCTTAATAAATTCTGATTATGGCCACAAATTGCGACCCGATTGTATTTCTTTTTCAAGAGCTGTATCTGGACTTTTTCAGCTGTCATTTCTCATACGAACTACAGGTATTGAGACTGCTTCAGCCATTAGGCTGGAGCTAGTCAATGAGGCATTCAACAGACTACCTACTCAGCGAGTAAATCAAGGCTTGTGACTGGCACAACGACATTTGCAGCCATCCGAGGTTATACCTACGAACAGCATAACTCATCAAGAGCACATTGTATTAAGACCCAAATTATTATCGTATATTCGTGTCTCGCTTTTGTTTTTTAAGAACATCAATGACTTTGATTATCCTGGGAGAGTTAGTTTCTCCTAGGAAAAACGTGTCGCAGTCCTAGAATCGAAGCGAATTCCTTGAAAACTTTATCACAAAATCATCATCGGAGGTCTATTTTTCTGTAAAAATATCCATTATTCGCGCAGCTTCTGTAATATTGTAGCATCAATATAACCGAGCTCATGTCACCAATCTTTCTTCATAAATCATAAAAACAAATGAAAACTAATCACCAATATTTGTTTTCAAAGTGTAACACAGCAAAGCAAAAACTAGATACCAACCATATAGCTTTTATTGGTTATGCAGGTTTTATCTATAAAGTATAGTTAGTGCCGATATCTCATAAACTATGAATGTACTGCGAAAAAAATTACTTCAGTAAATTGTAAACTGTAATACTACAGGAATCGCACGAATATTGGATATGTTTACGGAAAAATAAACACCTGATGCTGCTCTTATGATACAAATTTTCAGGAATTCGCTCCAGTTCTATGATCATGATGCATTTCTGCAAGGACACACTGAAGTTTGTACGAAAAAGAATCAACGCTTAGGAATATTTCATAAGAATCTGGTCTTAAAAGAGGATGCTATTAAGCAGGTAACATGATATGTTTTCCATGGTCATACCTGGCCTTCAAAATCGTGAAATGGGGAGTGAAGTAAGGTGTCTTTTGACAGGGAGGATCGAACAGACTCCACTTTTGCGTGAAATTTACAGTAGTCGCACCGAAATTCACGTCTTAAACTTCTCAATCCAGGACCCTAAGCAAAAATGCAAGCTCCCAAAGGCGATCGTTTCTGCCACAGAAAAATGACTGAATGCTAACCATGATCTCGATTTCCAAAGGACCGAAAAAGAACGTTTTTCCATTATTTTACTCAATATTGTGATCGTAGCCTTGCTATTTTCTCGCACATAGGTCCCAAATTCTTTCTACAAAAATTATCAGGAACAATTCTTTACAAAGCAAAATACTTTGCAAAGAATTATCAGATATTGAGTCTTCGCGGTCCGCTTCGCAAGAAACTCACTTGCCAAAAAACAACAAAAAATCAAATATCTTAGAGATCCACACAGCGGAGAGGGGTCTCCACAAAGTTTTAGCTTAGAGGAGCATAACGAAATCGCAATCGAATGTCTCCGATACTTTTGACCAGTACAAAAGGCTTTTTGTTTGAAGTCCGCAAGATATATTTTTTCAGATAGAAACTCACTTCTAATGGAGACCAAAACAACAACTGATGCTTTACGTGAACCACGTCGCAAGTTGGCACTTGTTATTGGTATAGGTGACTATGAAAAAATTAGAAAAATAAAGAATCCGCGAAATGATGCAATGGATATTTCGTCTGTACTGACATCTATTGGTTTTTCTGTCACTATAGAAAGGAATCTAGCATATCAGAATATGGCTAGTATTTGTAAGAATTTTACACAGCAAATAGAAGCAGAAGATATGGTGTTATTTTATTTCTCTGGACATGGTGCTGGATGGGAGGTACGTACTATGATAGTTTTTTTTATGTCCGATAACTTCTCAATTTTTCAACGTGCATTTCATTTTCGGAACTCCTAGGGTCAAAATTATCTGCTACCAAAAGATTTTGATGGCTCAAATAAAAAATTAAACAAAAGTGCGGTTAGAGTACAATCCATTCTTGAAGATATCAACGATCGGAAACCATTTGTGTCAATATTAATTTTGGAGTGCTCTAGAGAATATCGTGCACCTAATGGTCGTATGAATAAAAAGGTGCATGGCGTGGGTGAATCGTATTCTGCGTTACTTGGTTTACAGCAAATGACTCCTCAACCTGGAACAGTGATTGCATTTGCTTGTGCTTCTGGAACTATAGCTATTGAGAGAGAAGAAAAAGAACGAAATAGTTTATTTACAAAGCACCTTCTGCAACATATAACAACTCCTAATGAAGATATCCAAATAATATTGTGTAATGTTCAAAAGGCAGTGGCTGATGAAACACATTCGAAACAGATTCCATTTCTTAGTACTGCCTTACTAAAGAAGAAAATATATTTATCCAGTCAAGTAGAAGGTAAGTAGCCATTCGACGACTATTTTCGCCATTAAGGGAAAATATCGTTCAGCTGCAATAGAATATCAGGGATCGAAGATTAGGAATATTTTAGTTACTGGGAGTTTGAAGAATACGAGTAGTGCGTCACGATTTATTTGGAAAATTTGTAAATGATTATTCTTACTGTTGACTAGGTGTACCTTCAATAAATTGAATCAAATGATTCGAGTCTCGATTAGTTTTACTGGTGCTTCTGACATTAGAACTCTGTTTAAATCAGTAACTCACTAATATAAGTACTTCTAGAGATAAAGAAAGTTATACAAGTGTTCATGCTTTATATGACTGATTCGGCTAATACATATTTCGAAATAATTTAAAACATCACCACAAATCCTCTGAGATTATTCCAGAGGGTGGGGTGTGGGTGCGGATGTTCATGAGGTTAACAGAGACCCCGATACCCACATCCAGCCGTTATTTTTTCCGAACATGCTGGTCATTAATAGACGTCTGCGACAGAAAAAATACCATAGCTGAAGAATAAAGCCTTGTGGGTGGGTATGGAGATTGGTGAGTGGATAGACTGGTAGATGAGAGAAGTAGCGATCCGCACTGATATAGGCAGCTAATTTAACTCAGTCATGTACTCACTCACACCCACACCCCGTTTGTTTTCAATTCCTTTTGCATATAATGATGATTTCTTAGATGTTGAAATCAAAGATCCACCAAGTGCTTCTGCCAATACAGCCAATAACAAACCTAAATCATCCAAACCAAAGACAAGCGACGACAATGAAGTAATTGATCCGCCTCTTGTGACCCCTCGCTCAACTGTGAATGGCAAACAGGTCCAGACTTCTGAAGTGGAAAAGCCAACGGTAGCAGCTACACCGCACAAAACTCACGAGAAGCAAGACTACTCAATAACAAGCAACGTGAGTAAATGAATGCATGTACTGTCGAATATCTGTCTTGGTCGAATCCAACATGTTCATTTCTAGATGTCTACAGAACGAAACAACGCCACAAATAAAGGTATGCTTTGGAAGATGTGCTCATTATTGCACACTTCACACTACTGTATAAGAAAGAGGTGAAATTGTCTGCTGAAGAACATTGATTTCCATCGAAGATTGTTGAGCAATGGCGAACATTCAAGATAAAAGATGTGGAATAAATTTTCAAGTTCTCTTTACTTCTTACATTGCTATTTCGTCAACTTTGTTAGTAGTTCGTATTTTTACTTGAGCCACTGCTATTTAGCTTTCCTGACTTTCAAAATAACGTACTGTTGGTGTAGTTTGTTGAGGTTCATCATTTATCAGCCGATCTATACAAGTTTCATTGTGCTCGTTATTTTTGAATCAGGACGTGTTAATCTGAAATCCTATCATGACAGTAAAATGTATGGAACTCGAAGTATAATAGATCTCATCTTTTTCTGGATACAAACCGGTTTTGAGGGAATACACAGATAACGATCATGACCTCGAATAAAAACATATGATGGAAAGCTTTTCTAATGGATTAATGAGATAGCGAAAAATTCGCAACAGTATCTAGATTTGTCAGCATAAAATGTCATCTTTATGAGAAAAAAATCTATTTAGAATATGACTCGGGCTGTACGTGCTAGTCTTATTTTCAATCACACACATAGGAGATTGTATGACTGACAAATTTAAAGCTGGTAAGAATTTATAGACTCAAATTGTCGCATCTAATCAGAAAGGAGTGAAATTTGAATAGGTTTTCCAATGATAGACATTAGTGTAAAACGCTTTTCAGTGCCGTGTGTATTGTCAATTAGGCATGTAATTACACAAATCGATAGGGCGACTTTTAATGAATGCAATAATCATTTTATTCGATTTTTCTCTATTACAGTTATCTATGAGATGCCGCAGAATCATCCTGCATGTCAATTCCGATCAGGTGAGTTCTGAAATTGATTTATGAAGACACGTGAATGCAAGACTGTCACTTTTGACGAGTTTTATCATTATGCGAAACATGAAGAAAGTATCACGAATGTTTAGAGAAACCTTGGCTCGATCTTCAGTACCATCAAAACAGTACAGAATCGATCAAACAGCCGCATGAACTTGGAGAAAATATGGGAAATCCTACCAAGGATATTAAAGATGACATCTTGAATCGAATTCAAGGATCGATGATTGGAATGGCTTTGGGTGATGCTCTCGGTGCTCATGTGGAGTTTCGACCTCGAGAATTTCTCTTGCAGAATCCAGTGACCGACCTGGAAGGTGGAGGGACTTGGGGTCTGAAAAAGGGGCAGGTAAGGCATCGTCTGAGATGTTTGGTGACAAAAAGCTTTATTGATATACTATACTACAGATTGCTATTTTAGTTCACCGATGATACCTCAATGGCACTTTGTTTAGCAGCATCCTTGGTTTGTCGTCGCGACTTTGTTCCCTACGATCAGCTCGTCCGATACAAGTGGTGGTTTCAGCATGGCTATATGTCTTCAACTGGAAGGTGTTTTGATATCGGTGCGGCTACTAGTGATTCGCTGCATGAATTTGAACATCGCCAGCAAAAATTTGCTGCCAAACATAAAATTCCGATTGACCAATTAGACTTTCTTTCCGATGCTGGTCTCCTAACTAAGTTCAACGTTGAATGTAGTAGCTCGGGTGTTGCCGGAAATGGGGCTCTCATGCGTCTGGCTCCTGTACCACTCTTCTTCTACAGATATCCTGCTCATGCCGTCGAATACTCAGGATTTAGTGGCATGATTACTCATGGAGATAAAAAAGCCTACGATGCATGTCGTTATTACGGTGCGCTGATCGTAGCCACTCTACAAGGTGCTGAAAAAGAAGAATTACTGGATAACAAATTTTACGAAAAGCATTCTTCATGGTTTAATTCAGCTCCGCTGGTTTCAGAGATCATGAAGATCGCCCATGGATCTTATAAGCAAAATGGTGGATACGATGCTGGTATCCGAGGCAAAGGATACATTGTCAATGCTCTCGAGGCTGCTTTATGGGCCTTTTGGTCTGAAGAAACCTTTGAGGAAGGTGCTCTCGCTGCTGTCAATTTAGGTGATGATACCGACACAACCGCCGCAATTTACGGCCAATTAGCGGGCGCTTATTATGGTTATAGAGAGCTACCTGAAAAATGGCTCAAGTATGTATATGCTAAAAACTTCCTACTAGGTTTGAGTAGATGGATCGCCTACGAAGGAGAGATGTGGCAGCCAAATAAGCCGCCTCCCTCTACTATTTCACTTTTGTCTATGTCGTCTCAACAAAATACTGTTGTTATTCCATCTGATCATCAAGAATTGGATGCTAAGAAAAGGCCATTAACACCAAAGATATCAAATTTTTCATCACAGCAGACATTTCCAGGAGAAACTCGACTAGCAAGACCTTCTGATGGAACTGAACAACACACCGTTACACCATTCATTGCAACATCGAGACGCGCTCCAATGTCACAAGTAACTGAGAAAAACAAGCAATATGAGATTGTTAAGAGCGATTCTCAACCACCGTTTCGCAAAGTCATCAGTACAACAGCAAATTCTACATTCGGTTCAAACTCATTATTCACGCGACCGTATGTCGCAAAGAACGATAATCAGGGCTCGAACACGAAACCTTCGTCCAAGAATACTATAAAAAAAAATACTGGTTCACAGAAAAAAACATGAGTCATCTGAGAGATTGGGTTAATTCGGTTGAACACGATACATTTTATAGTAATCTATGTTCCTCACAATAACTTGAACTTGTATCCCAATTTTATGAAGAACATCTTTCGGTTTTTCGATATCGCACAAGAAAATAGAATACCCATTAAAGTACTGCTCGATAAAGCTTAAATATCGTTTCTTTGAAAGTAGTTTTGATTGTCTAACATTTACTCTTTGACAGTCGTTCATATTCAATGTGAATGAGCTGATTCTGCTTTACTATCGAAGTATGACTGTTCTGTTTTAGTTGCTCGGTTGTTGTCTACCGGTATGTGTGTGATCATTAGCCTCCGTTTTATTCTTATCCATACTCCACTTAGTCGGTTGTGCTGATGTTTCATCATCTCTCCTTCCACAATATTAGAGATTTTTTCGCGTGTCATCCATTTGAGATTGACTTTGAAAAACTATACAAAGTACTGTAATCTGGCTGCATTTCCAGTATTCAAATATTATTTATCATGTTATATCTTGAGAAATTAGATTTAATGTGTAGAAATCCGCTATCATGACCATGTTCATTTGTTGTTCCTTCGAACTTACTATTCAAACCATGGCAATTCAATGCTAGTTAAAATGGAATTTATTGTACAGTTCCAAAACAAAAAAAAAAGTTTCTGTTGACATGGTTTGATTCGATTGATAGGATATTTATCTCTTTTGACTTTTTTCTTCGCCGAAAAGAACTTAACACTTACGCCTGGAAAATAATCATTCAAGATTTAACACATTACATAAAGTAGTGAAAAAGTTACACTTGAAAAATGTCTTCATACAAAAAAAAGATTTTGCTAATCTATTAACTTGAGAGCTCAGTATTCTAATTTGCTTGCAGAGGTTAGATAATCAGAAGTACCGTAAGTCAAAGTAATAGGCTTGTTCATTAAAAAAGTACTCCGTCTTTTTACTTGCTCTAGAAAAAAAAAATTTCACTGGTAAGATTGACTAGCTTTGAAAACTTTTCAACGATCATGATATTCCTTAAAACAATTTGCAAAAATCTACGCTTGAACAGGTGTTATTTTTAGCTCTCATGTTTTTGTTAGACTTAAAAACGAGTGCGAACGCGTTTCTTTTTCATTAAAAGTACAAACAAGCCATTCGAGAATACGTTCATGTATTTCACCACATTTACGATTACAAAATTCTGTCGCAAGCTTCTCAATAACTTGCTTGCTAAAAATTCTGAAGGCTTCTGGGAAGATATATTGCAGGCACTGCAGCCAAATTCGAAGTATACTTGACATACTGCAGTGCTTCGTTGTACTGTATGAAAAGGTTTAAGTGTAAGTCAAACAAAAGGGAGTATTTGTATTTGAACTATACTTCGACTTTTACTGTATTGTCCACAACACATCTTTATTGAAGTTTGTAGAACTTTTAGCGAAGAATTTATTGAACAATTCTCAATAAAACTGTTTAAATGGGATGAAATAAGTAATATGTACAAACGGATTAAAAAAAGACTTCAGCAAGGAAAACATGAAAATTTTATCTTTACTAGCTGGTTGTTCTTAGCAGATTTACAGTTAAAGCCATTGGTCTGATATTTCTAACAAAAAATGCACGTTGATACATACAACATTTTGAGTAAATACATTTCTACGAAGTTCTTGTGTTTTACTATTACTAGATCTGAATTTCTTTTTGAGTGGAACTCAATATTTCTGAAAAGCATGTGTCTGCATAATTTATCTTTGTGAGCGTCATCTATCAGATAGTTTTGGAAATTGTAACGCAACGACTCGCAGCCTCACTCAAATGAAATTTTTAATTCATGAACAGAACAACAACAAATTTTAATATAAAAACATTTATCCAAGCTAAGCATTCGAACCAGATGCGATTTACATTGAATGGTAACGATTAGAGCTACAAGAAATTTTGGTTTTTCCAATATTCTCTGTTTTGTCACGATTAATTCATAAAAGAATATCTCGCTCTCAAGGTTCATTTGCCATACAAGTAAGAAAGAGAATTTCTCAGTGTATCTGATTATTATTATTACTAAAGTAAAAAAAAATTGGCTTTCATACAGAGACGTACAGTAAGTTCGTGGGATTATATTAGGTGCTATTATGCATAAGCGGTGTATTAATGTGCAAGAACAAAAATAGTGCATTAATATCGTATGAATCAGGATTATTTTAACCAATGTATTCACTTGAACTTCAATTATTTTTAATCAAGAAAACGTGAGTGAAATTTCTATTTTCGAAAACTTCTGTAAAATCATCTTTATCCCAATCTTATCGAATTATGATGAATGCTTTTCTTTTCAGATGCATCAATTTTAGCCAATAAAACAATTGCCGAAACGTAAGCATTTCGAACTATCTCTTCATATTCTACAGCATTTTCAAATATTTGCATAAGAAAAACACAATTGGAGATGAAACGTAAACTTGTTCTTTCTGAACATGATGATCATATTAAAATGAAAAACAATGACAGCAGCTAAAACCACTGACTTTGATTTGGTCTAAATAGATAATGTCGTAAGTAATCATTTCAAGAAAATAGTGATGAACACATTTTACTAGATTTCACATTGATTTTCGTTTCATGATTCAAATTTAAAATATGGTTCTCTAATTGAATATTCTCAAATATGCAAATGAGTAACAATGAAAATAGGTCAATTGTCAAACAAATCAAATTGAATAGTGACTACAGTAGTTCACATGAGTCGTTTTTTAATAGTACTCGTTAGACACGATATATATATGTTTTCTTACCAAGAAAACAAATGAAATCATTTTAGACGTCAATGAACGAATAATTCGACCATAGGCCACATGATCATCATCATCCTGCTTGTTTCTGGATTCTATTATTTCTCTCCTCGTTTTGTCTAAATAATTGATGGCTTTTCGCGTATTTTTTTTTCGGTCGTTCTTGTTGTATCTTACTTCATCAAAAAAAAAAGCATAATCTGTATGGCTCACTGATTTCAGGAGAAATCAAAGTATTCGATGTATGTTTTTCTTCATTAGACTGCGAAGAAGCATAAAAAGACGTAGGCAAAATAGCAAAGTTGCCAAAGATAGTGCTTTTGTGTGCACATCACACATCAGTATGCGTCATTCTTCATCGGCTTCAGCTCGTCCAAATATATCGAAGAGGAACCAGATCATTTTAATCGCAATTCTATTAGTTATTATCTTAATCAGTCTGCATGGCGAGGAACATCGGACATCTAGAAGAATATGAAAACGATGATATAAAGCGTCTAATCAATCTTCGCAAAGTCGTTCAAATATTGGCAAAAAATGTTGTCTTTCTAGCACTTGAAATTATCCAGTCGCTCAGTAATAACTAGAAACCATACCATTTCGAAACATTTCCGTATTCGTGTGCAAAGTATTTGTACGAAATCTTAATTTCTTAATTTATGCATGTATTCTACGATTGTCGATCACACTACATCATATTCAAACTTTAACAAGATGAACATAGCATTCGAATCATACATAATTCTTTCAAATATTCATGTATCCTGTGACTGATAGGTTTAGTACTAATTGTAAACATTGACTATACGATTCATCAAAGGCATGAATAGAAATTTTCTTTGAATAATTCATTTGTCTAATGATCTCTAGCTGTATTCTCAACAATTAAAATGAACCTGTTGATCATGAGAAAATATGAATGATGTCTTTGTCTTTTGTATTCTGCCTTTTCCAAGTAATCTGTTACTCAATTACCAAAAGGAAATACTACCTTACAAGTAAGCAAAGTATAGGAATAGACTTTTTTTAAATATTGTTGAACTAGTACATTTGCTGCATAACTCAAGATATTCGTATAACAGTGAACAGAATATGTCAATAAAATTCTGCTGGTATTGTTCATTTACACTCAGCTTTTTAATCATATTACTAGCTTGAAATACTCTCATCTATGTGAACACAAAATAAGAAATATGAATTTCAAATCTCGTTGAAAATGCACATATAACTTGTGATCCGTCATTGTATTATCAATGCGTTGTATTTGCTTCGAAATGAGCATAATATTTTGATAAAAACGTACTACGTAGTTTGCATCACACATTTACTGGATAGATTGCTTAACTAAGTTCTTCGAAACGAGCAGAATTTCTGGATTCAACATTGAGTTTTTCTATTCATCTATTGTTTGAACGTTGATTTTATCACGAAATCCCGCATATTTAATAAAAATCGTGTAACATATTAGAAAAAGTCATTTGCTCGTTTCACCTGTGATCAATAATTTTATAGTCAAGCCATTAACCGTTTCTTCAAAGTAAGAAAAATACTCGTATAAGTACTTCTAGAATGAACCGAGTTTGTTTGCTCTTCTGGGTCACATTCTAAGCACTATCTTATTGTCGGGTGATTAACCACTTTCTATTTCAAGGAAACAAAACCATATCCTGTTCAATATTCTTATCTAATATCATCTTCAACGATCAACAACAGTTCTTAACATTTCTCATCTTAATTTCACGTGCGTTTATTAATTACTTTTCTCTAATAAATATGTGTAATATTTTTTTGTCGGATTCAAAATAAATGCTATGTTTGGAATCAGCATTAAATATTGAGTCTTACATCCTGTGCAAAATAACTAGAGAAGAGTTCAAGTGTTATTTCTGATGGATTATAATTTTCAGTAAACCACATGGCGTCAGACTCACTTTTCAGCGCGGCCCACACCCACATTCTATTGCTAAAATCGAAAGAAACACAGATTTGATGATCAGTATAATGTTGTAAAAAAAGCAAAGTTGTTTGTAAGATCAATCATTAGTGGCCTTTTTTTTGTGCGCAGAACTTTTCTTGCCAAAGAGATGTGAAATGCGCCATTTGTTTTCTGAAGACTTTTTCTTGGACTTCTTTTTATGTGAGACTTGCTCGTCAACCTCATCCGGCGTATTTTCAAGTAGTTCTTCTATCATCGTCAACACACGTTGATTCGCACGACCTTCCAATTGAACTTGCTTCGTTACTTGTCGTAAGATGACTGTTGGATCAGATTCATCGGTATCTGTAGCCATTAGAGATGATCTGTTCTTCATTCTCGTATCCACCTTCGTTTGATTAGAAACTTGGCTACTTTTTGATGAATCATCTTGAAGGTCACTATTCAATTTGCTTAGAGCATCACCTGCTTGCTTTACTATAGTTTGATCTGTATCAGCAAAGGTTTGAATCACATGAAGAAGAAAGACAACGCCACCTTGTTCGACAATAATTGCATTCATTGAAGGCACTTGAGTGAGAAGACATATTAGTCGACAAGTTGCGCTGATGTACGAGTTGGCATCAGTCTTTGCTTCCAAAAATGATTCACCAATGTTGATCAAATGTTCAAAATAAGTCGCCGAAATCGGTTTCGAATTGTTTTTCTTCAAATGATACAGTTGATTGACAGCTTCAGTAATTGCTTGTACATTGCGATATTCAATTGGTTGATCCGATTGATATTTCAACATCAAAAGATGATCTAACATATTGGGTGGATCGAGATGAATGGTTGATGATTTGACGGTATCGGGCCACAAATCTTCATTGGAATCAGCTCTTTTCGAACCGATGACCAAACGAGCATATACTTGTTCACAAGAGAGTCGTTCATCTATATCCTCATTCCATGTTTGATGAAGAATATCAGCAAACATTCGTGGAATGTGCTCGTACGAGACGGGTAATCGTTGGCCCTCACATATTTGACGGATGATCTCTTCGGATGACTGATTTGCATAAGGCACTTGACCCGTAGCCAATTCCCACATGACCACACCTAGACTATAAACATCACTAGCTGCGTTAAATACACGTCGATTCATCGTTTTCAAAGTTTCCGGTGCAGACCAAGCCAGAGTTCCAACACTACCATGAATTTGATCTAATCCAAAATCGTTTATTTTCGCCCGGTATTTTCGACGATCACTACCATAATAATCTAGAAGAATATTCGACGATTTGATATCCTTATGAATGATCGGCGGTGAGCAATACGTGTGAAGATAGAGAATAGCACTAGTGATCTGTTTAGCAATGGACCAACGATCGGTCCAAGTGAATTCCAATACTTTGCCTCGTAAAATGGCAGTCAAGGATCCTAGAGGCATCAGCTCGCTAAGAACAAGATAACGATCTGGTTCTTCGATACATGCACCGAGATGTTGTACAATATTTTCATGACGAATACGCGTCAGAATCGCTACGGCTTTGACAAATTCCTCTCGTTCATGTCCTTTCATGGCAGAAACCTTAAGTTCTTTGACGACAACTTTCGAATTACTCCATCGACCTTTGTACACGTTACCCGAACTAGCACTGGCGATCAATTGTTCGAGTATGACTTGACTATATTGAACATGAATGAAGAGTTTCTCTTCTTCATGCATTTGTTGTCGTTTATAATCGTCCACCAGTGCCTCAAGATTTTGTTTGTTATTATCGACCAATGATTGGAACATGCGCTCAATATTACCTAGTTGAACTTTATGCTGTTGTGCATATTCACTTTGTAAGCGAATGATCTTGTCGAAGTTCTTCGATAAAAATTCTCGATCATCACGTCGATCGATGTCATCTTGTTCACCCTTGAAATGATTTTGTACAGCTAAGGCTAAATTTAAATCTGTGGCACACGAATAAAGAGTTTCATTTAATTCATCAAATGTATCTCGATGACATGCTTGATCATAAACTCGAACAAACCAATTACTCTCTGTAAATTTCTTGATAAATGCATAACAGCGTTCAACACACACGAGTAATCGTTCCAATGCTGCTGTATATTTGGTTATCGATGCTTTTTTTCCATGTAATTGTTGAATCAATGGAACGAGAACTGAGATTCGATCGTTCAAACGTCGACAACGTTTACTATTCGCTCGGACATTGTCGACGAGAATTTTGATTTTCCAGGCGACTTCCGCTATTTTCAGCGCAATTTCCATGTTAAATAAGACGATGATATCAACGTTAATGGTAATGTGAAACTCACTTGCTGATAAGACGTTTATCTCAGGCACAGCACGATAAACGACACGAGTTTGCGTTCTTTACTTAAGAATCAAGTTGTGTGTCTCCTTGGTGTGTATATGTCAGTTTTGTCATCGAAACGAAATATTATCAAGCAAACAGTTAGAAAGGTGACACCAACAAGAATTCTCTTAAAATATTGAATTTATTTTTGATCCCATTTTTTAATAAAAAATTACAAACAGCATGTTTCTCTAAAATTTGTTCGAAGAATTCTCTAGTTACCTTATCATTGTTCATTTTGAATTCATTGTTCTTTCAATGCACTATTCTACTTAAGTTTGTTACGATGTCTAATTTCCATAGAGTTGTGAGTTGTTTCATGAATGTGTTTTAAGATGTGTGTAATGTGAAGATGCCGACATAATGTCGTCATTGGTTATAGGATGATTTAAACGATTATGAAAGGATGTCGTCAGTTTTCATTTCAGTCAGATCAATTCTTTTCGATAGATGCGACCCGAAAGAACACATGCAAGAGAAGCCATGTTATGTGAAAAGCAGAAGAAAATATACTACATCATGTAAATCGAATAGATGTCAGAGATCATTAAGAATGTTGTGGGGAAAAGAATCATCGAGTAGATTACGAATTACGCGTTGTCAATGCACTGTGAGTTCCGACTTTGAAGAGAATCAATATCAGCCAATTGACTCAATAGTCAGTAGCCGATGCAAGTACTCATGCAGAAGTGGAGAAGAAGAAAACGACAATAATTAGTATAATTATCCAACGAGCTACGACGATTAAGCCGAATTAGCGCAAAATAATTTGATCTGAACTTTAAAAATAATGGTCGATCAAAACCCATAGAACTAAGTGGTGGGGAGAGGAATTAAAAGATATATGTCGTTGATATATTACAATAATTTGAATACGACCATGAACGATTTGTCATGATACATTTTACAGTGGTGAACAAAAATAATTATCTTCTTACTTTCTATGAATATTTCACAATTCGATCAGATCAAAAATTCTAGTACTAATAAAAACTTTTTTATGTGACAACAGTAGATTTGTGTGGTTTAGTTCTGTGAGGTCATTTTGAATAGCAGGCATAAATAAAATTATTCGAAACAAAAGCTTAAGGCTCATCTGATAAAATCGCAGCAGCTTCATGTTAATTGCTCGAACTGTTTAAGAGATATTCAAGTTTTTCATATAATCAAAATGTCAATATATACCATTGATCACATTTCTTTTACTTTTTATGCAATTTAACTTCATATAGACTCAAAGAAACAGTGAGCTAATTGTTTAAGCCTTATAGCAACACTATGAAAAAAAAATTGATAGATTCATTTTCGTGTTTGTACCTTTTACTTTGCACTGTTTTTAATTACTGAACAGAAGGATTCTTCCAAGCACAGACGAAGATCTTATTCTGTTGTTTAAAAAATAGGAATTCATGTTTATACAAACAGAACTAGGAAATAATAAAATTATAATTTCATGTCTTGTTGATGGCTCAAATCAGAGATGAGCACAGGACGGGGCGGTGCGGCCGTCCTGTATCCTGTCCTGTCCTGTCCTGCAGGACAGGACGATACTAAAATTTTTGTCCTGTCCTGCTGAGCGGCAGGATAGGATTACACGGTGCGGTGACCAGGGCAGGATGAAACTAAAATTCCGGTCCTGCCCTGCTGAGCGGCAGGATGGGGTTACACAGGACAGAACAGGACCNATATTCATTCTCATTTATTCTTATTGTAATGTATGCACGAATGACTTCTTCTTCGTCGACATCGGAAAATGAGTTCCGAAAGTATTTTTATGAACAAATAAATCAGTATTTTAAATTTTTGGAATATTAAATTCCAAGACAAGACAACTATTATTCCATCACAGAGAATATATTAGCTAAAAAAATGTACTAAACCACACAAATATTAGCTGTTTTCATAGAAACAGATTCGATGCAATTCAATGTAAATATTTTTGACTATAGATATCTCCAAGGATATTGAACGTACATTAGTTCAGTAGTATAATATCAATAATTATAAGTTAAAGCAATATATTTCTTTTTATTTAAATAGATTGTTGATGAAAAAGTTCAATGGTATGGACAACCAAAAATTGATACAGGTCTTCTAACCTGATTCCAATCAAAAAGTATTTGTATATTTTTTCTTTTATGCTTTTTCTTTTCTTTATTTCTTTTTTCTTTATAGTATGCTGATTATGGGTTGACTACTTGATCAATATATATGAATTTATATAAATTATTATTCTTTTTTTTTTTCTTGATTTCCACTTGATTCTGTCATATTTTCAAATTTGCATCAAACATACATAAAGCATGTAAAGATTGTGAAAGTTCTTCATCGTACTCTTTATTATGGTATACTATTGAATGGCTTCTGTCAATAAAAGAAGCGTATACAGTCGACCTAACATGTCTATGTGATGATGAGAAGAAGAAAAAGAACGAATGGGATATATATATATACATATATGTATATCACGACCTTGATCTATTATTTAAACGAATATAGAAATAAAATAAAAAACTAACGAGAAGCATCACACAAAAAAAAACACATAATATTTCACACTAAAATAAATACTATCAAGAAAATACTGAGAATAAAATTATTTGAATATATTCGTGTAGCGGAAGAATAATAGTGTCTATTTCTTGAGAGATTTATAATTGATCGAATAAAACTATTATAAGTGCCTACACGTGTATAAATTCCAGGTGTATTCGGTTTACCACTACAAAAAAAAAAAAATTAAGAATTTATTTTTTATTTTTAATATAATTGAAAATCTTACCATGACTTTCCGAATGATGTAATACCTATTATTTCCCAACGGCTATCTGAATTTTCTACCATTAATGGTCCGCCTAAGAAGAAAAAAAAACCCATAAATTATTATTAAAATAGATATTCATTAACAAAAAACAACCTGAATCAGCTTGACATGTGTCAATTCCACCATTAAGTTCTCCTGCACAAATTTGTCCTTGAACATGAGTTACATATATATTACATGGCCACTTTGTTGTTTCAAGAATAGGTAAAACAACTTGTTTAAGTGATGTAGATGGACGACCACCAAATGATGTTGAACCCCAACCAATTGCTACTGCAGAAGATTTTTCAGGTGGATAATTTTTTCCCATAAGATTATCTGGTGGTAAACAAATTGTTCCAATACGTGGATCATTCTCAGGTAATGGTGAAACTAATGTTAGTATTGCTACATCATTAGCAAATGTTTCTGAATCATATTGAGGATGTACATCAATTGATAATGCTGATATTGGAGTTTTTTTCTCATTCGTATTATGAATACCAGCTAATATATTGATATCTGATAATCCTTTAAAATCTTCTATACAATGTGCAGCAGTTAAAACGTGACGTCTTGTTAATAGAACACCACCACATAAATGTAAATTATTTAATGATCGTTTAGCTAATGAAACCATCCATGGATATGAATGTGGTACAGCATTTTGTCCACCCATAATACGTCCAAATCGATTTGTTACTTGACTTCTTCCACAAGCCCAATTTGATAGTTGATCATTTTGTTGTATTGGTAAAGCATTTTTATAGAAATTTGATGATGGTACATCATTATTTGCCCAATACCATGAATAAGCTGATGGTTGTTGATTTGATGAATAATACCATTTTTGACCATCAATTGTTTGTCCTTGTTTTTGTTGTTGATAATAAAATGATGGTTTATTAAAAATAGTTTGATATTGTCTTATAGGAGATTTATTTCCAGCATTAATTATTGTAATATCAAAAATAATTAATTGTAGAAATAAAATATTGAGCATGATTAATAATAAATTTTTCGTTTCTTTTTTTTATACATCAACCAACCGTTTTTGTCAGTTGACATATCTTTTACAGTGACATTATTTTACAGCATAGAAAAAAAAACACTACCGAGAGAAAAAAAAGAAAGTCCTTTTTAAATATAATTATTTTACGTACTCCTGTTCCGTTCTGTAATGTTATGACAGAAAGAGAAAAAGAATGTATTTTTTTTTCATGTTCGCCTTTCGTTGTCACCGATTTGGTTGCAAATGAAGGAGTCGATTGCGTTATTTTAATAATGAATGCCGTACGGTGTTGAACGTATACAATTAATGCGCACAGCTGTTTTATATGTGCTATTTCCTTTGTCCTTGTTCATTGTAGGCACTAAGATTTTTTTTTCTTTGTTCTATTTAATATAAGTCAAATTATATTTAACGAAAAAAAAAAACAAAAGTCAGCATATTGCATTGAATGAATCTTATCTTGATTGAAAAATGGTGTCATAAGAATTATTTAATAAAAGCATTGAAGTGTTGAGTGACTGTTTTTTTTTTCAAGTTGATCTGTCTTTTCGCTGAATTTAACCTGTAAACAAATGATGTATAATTATTTTATAATTTATATATATATATGTATATTGATTGCAATCATTTAACACTTTCAAGGAGAAAAACTATGCATGAATGTCTAAAAAACGTACAACATTAGATAACAGGTAGATAATCAGGCATAATCATATGATGATTACTCTATATAAGATAATGAGCCTATATGCAGTAAGCCATATAATGAATTTTGATTGTTAGCAATAATATGACATAAATAGTAATTGGTTAGCATTCATTTTTATTTTGGTCGCTATTATAATTTCAGCGCCAGGCAATTGGATTAGTTGCAATAACAAATTTCAGAGATCCTGATCATTAGTTGACAATAGTCATTCTAAGAAAGTTAGTCAATCAGATACCAATGCACAGCGTCAATGTGATGATTCATCAACTGGCAACGGTCACTTTTAAGGAATCAGCCAATTAAGTAATAAGGATCAACTTGAAAGGTTTCGACAATAAGGTAACAAAATGTAGCATTTTTTTTTGATCGTCCAAAAGTTTCAATCCCTATCTGTAACTTGACGCTATTTATTAAGTAAGACTGAGCATAAACTAATTAAAGGTTCAACTTACTTTCTATAATGCTGGATACATGCAATTTTTATTTATCTTTCTGGTTTCCTTTAAGTTTTGTCTTGAAAACAAGATCAAAATTTTTTGTGATATTCATATTCTTGTAAAGCTTGTTGAACTCTATTGAAACATATAAAAAAATTCTACAAAAAAACAATTTTTGTCTTCAGATCTTACAGGTATATTTAATTTTTACAAAAAATGTAAAATGTTTAGTTATGATTAATAAAAACAACAATAATTTTTAACTATCTATATATGTATTCATATAAATAACGTTAATTTAGAAACAGAAATCGAAAAATTTGAGATATTCTTTAGTTCAAGATTAGAAAACGGTATTTGATTAGATAAACCTTGACATAGATTCGAGATTAGATATCTACGAAAAAATGTTCTTTCAATTTAGAAGAACATCATAGTCAACGTGCATAAGTATTATGTACGACTGAGAACTACTTTGACAAATTGATGTTAGTTCTTGTTTATTATTGTACTTATTATATCTTCAATTATATAATTGTAATAAAATAAGAAAAAAAACCTCCATCTTTTTCGAAAATTTTTATTCGTTGAAAAACAATTTAATTTGATTTATGTTATTCTAAATATAGAACTATACAAAGTAATAATAATAAAATTTGAATTGGCATTTGAATTATTAAGGACTGAGATGAAGAGTTTATCTTATCATTGATCCAATCAATGAACATGCTCACGCGTGTATAAACACCTGGATATTTAGCTTTAGCACATCCATACCCATATGAAGTTATACCAGCAATATACCATGTACTTGTATTCATATCCAAAATCATTAATGGTCCTCCACTAAAATAATATAAAAATTATTTATTTTATGTTAATAATTTTCTTTAACCTATCTCCTTGACATGTATCTTTTCCACCTTGAATAAGTCCGGCACAAAATTGAACATGTTCATCACTTATTTGTCGAAAACAATATTGATTTCTATTTGAAATAATTGGCAATTCAACTTGTTGAAGTGCATATGATAGTGAGCCATTTTCTTCTAAACGTCCCCAACCAACTGCAATACCATGCATATATTCATATGGATATATTGATATATTATTTGGTGGTAAACAAATAAATCCAATTTTTGAATTGCTTAGATCAACTTTATGTGAAAGTTTTAATACTGCAATATCATTTAAAAATAAATCCTTATGATAATTTTCATGTAATACAATCGATTGAATATTAAAACGAATTAGATCTGTTTCATTGATGTAATGAGCACCAACAACAACAAAATAATTTGCTAGAAATAAGTGATTTTCATCATAAAAACAATGTGCAGCTGTTAAAACATATTGTTCATTGATTAAAGTTCCACCACAAAAAGCAGTACTAGGATCTGTTGGTGGTAGATGAATATTTGCTCGATGTATACTAACTATTTCAATAGAAACCTAAGTTTAATTCAAATAATAATAAATACTTGCCAACCCATGGCCAAGAATGTTCTCTAGCTGTGTAACCTCCTATAATTCTTATGTTAGAAAGAATAGGTTGTTGATATGAGCATCCACATTGTTTAAATGAAGGTATACATGATGAAAATAAGAAATGAAATTGAAGAAAACAAAGGAGAACAAAAACAATCATATGTGTCATATTGATTATTTTAATCGAATTTAGTTTGGTTTTTCCTTATTAACAAATATTTTCAATAAACATCTGTTATTGTTCTCATCATAGAATATTTTGACATCGACGCAATATTGTTTTTATTTCGTTCTTATAGAAA
This sequence comes from Rotaria sp. Silwood2, assembly GCA_905329745.1. NCBI lineage: Eukaryota > Metazoa > Rotifera > Eurotatoria > Philodinida > Philodinidae > Rotaria > Rotaria sp. Silwood2. The sequence goes on from CAJNSZ010000178.1 coordinate 171,294, forward strand.
ATATAAGATTTAAATAAAATTTTTAAAAAAATGACAATATATGTTTATGAATATAATTATGTACGATATTCTGGATGTTGACTAAAATAATTTTTAACTAATTGAAGTGATCGACTTCGATGACTAATTCGATTTTTTTCTATTTTCTCCATTTCAGCAAATGTTTGATGACCTGGCTGTCCTTTTTCATTATCCGGTTGAAATATTGGATCCCATCCAAATTGATTTGGTCCACGTGCTTGAACGATTCTGCCTGGACATTGGCCATCAAATATAATTGGTTCACTTGTTGGTCCAGCACAAAATGCAAATATACATTGAGCATATGCTGTTTTATCATCATAACCAGCAAGTAATTTATTTAAACCATCATGTCCTAATTTATCTAAAAACCATTTTATATATGGTCCTGGAAGACCATGCAAAGCATTAAAACATAAAGATGTATCTTCAATTAAAACTGGACCATTAATACGTTGAGCAGCTAATTTAGCTTTTTCTTTAGAGATTTCTTCTGGTTCACCTTGATATTCTGGTACTATTAAATAAATAAATAAATAATCTTTTGTTTTCATTTCATGTTTATCTTATACTTACAATCAAGCTCTGCTGATTTTAAATTAGGTAATACATCAGCTAATATTGCTTGAACTTCAGCTAACTTATTTTTGTTTCCTGTAACAAAAGTAACTACCATTTTGTTCTACCTATAAAAGTAATGAATGGCGATTTGTTCTCGTTCTGTGATATAAAAGAGAAAAAAAAAATACCAAAAACTTGTTAAATATTCTTCGTTGTCACAACAACAACAACAAAAAAATTTTCCTTTTGTAAAAAAAGAATTAATCAAATCATCGAATAGTAAAATATAACGATGATGAAATACTTTATACTATAAGTCGTATGACTAATTTTTACGTCATGCATAACAAAAATTTGGCAAATGTTTTGCAATCGTATTTATTATTATTATCATGAAACACACATATATAATTTAGAAAAAAAACTGTTTTAAGGCACCATATAACAATCAATCAAAGAATATTATGTATTTGATGATGGAATATTTTCAGTATATATTTGTGGTTCTTTAAGAAATGTTTGTAATCGTAATGGTAGATCAAGATCATCAATACGATCACGACGTATTTGCCGATGAATAACAAACCGGGTTATATGTTTTAATGATGTCATATAAGCATGACGGGACACTGGGTATAATAGACGAACTGGTGTCATTGGTTGACCTAGATGAAAAAAAAACTTCAATTGAATATTCTGAGACCAATCAAATTATTTTAATGAGAAACTAGAACAAAAGATAGATGTTGCTTTTTTTTTGAAAAAATTAGTTTATCTCTGATAGAAATTATGAAGAGTACCAATACACATTTTTTACTAGAGTTTCTTTTTTAAATAACGGGAGGATGCCAAACACAAAAATAAAGAGTTGAACACTACATGATCTCATACTACCACTAGAAATATTGAGTCATTCGACCTTGAAGGTATAAATTTGACTTTTCTTCTTTGAAGACAAACGAATTTCTTTTTCATGTACATAACTATATTAATACTATTTTTATCATGTTAAATGGTTAGATAAGGTTTAGGCTCTTTCAATAAAAATGAATACTATACTCAGAACTTTGGAGTGTATCAAGTATTAACAGAACTAAGGCTTTTTATGAGGACTTATGAGAGGAGTTTTGAACCGGGCCGAAGTTTTAATGTCTCGTGAGAAAGGGCCGATTAATGTATATATTATTGTAGTGTTTGATAATAGCAAAGCGACAATACGTTTTACCTGAAAGAAATCTTCATCGATTTAATAAAAACCAATCACTCATTGTCTTTTTCACGCCCTCACCGCACTTAGGCTACTATCTTATCTTATTCTGAAAACTCTCGCAATCACCCTCATCATGAAATCTCAAGTTAATTTATCTGTGGATGTCACTCTTATTTCTAATAATTACTATATGACCTGCTATTTATATCCTTATGCTCTATTCCATGCTGTTAGAAATGAATATTTGAACTAAAAGACACTTTATTCAGACTCCATATTATGATAACAGTTCACTTCAATGTTTACAGAGTACTTCCACACAATAACTGGATATTAATAAGTTTAACGTTTTGTTTACTAGTCAATAGGCTATGAAAGTACCTACGACTAAGTTTTTTTTTTCGAATACATACCAGGTATATTAGATCGAATAAAAAACATAAATTGACCAGATTTTGAATGTTGAATTATATTTTCAATAAATTCTACTATATCTGATGATGTACACTGTGATTTAGTACTACTATGATAAAAACCAAATGAATCTACAAAGTAAAAGTTTTTATTCTATTTATTTTATAAAAAAGAAAATTGTTGAAACTAAACTGTTACTATGTTCAATTCGAGTATGATGAATATTGCCTTGTGATTTAAATGTAACTGCAAGAAAATAATGACGATGATTACTATCTCGAACAATAAATGAATAATCTTGTTTGTCTTTAAGTAATCGTTCAGCATCAATCCAACTTAATGGACCCCAATACCAACCAACCTGTATATAAGAAAATAAATATTTAACAAAAATGATATATTCTATTTATATACTTCTTTTAATCTTTGTAAACTATCTAATTGAGCAATCATTGGAGATTTATTTTCATTATCTATATAGACAATATGAAATCAATCATAATTTTTTTTTTTTCATTACATTTCTAACCTGTTAATATTTCTGATCGGTTATTCATTTTTACTATTGGTTGTTCGATAAAATTTTCTTTCATTATCAATTGAACATAAAGAGTTAAATACATTTTTTCGATATTTCATATCGATTATTAAATAAGAAAATAACAGGTAAAAAGACGTTCATGATATTATTTCTTTTCTGTTCATGTGTTTGTCTATGAACGTTCAATGATGTAACACAATGACCAATTAAATAATTGTGGATAGATGGCACTAACGAGGGAACATTCCCAAGTGTCACATCGCTTTTGAGTCGAGAGTATGAGCATCATATAGGCCCTAATGATCTATGGATAACCTGAAAAAAGTTGCCGCTTCTAGCTTATTGCT
>CAJNSZ010000178.1:174487-189454 GCA_905329745.1 Rotaria sp. Silwood2
GGAGAAGAGTCAATTTAAGAAAATAAAATGTAAATAATCAAATAAATTTCTGACTGTCACACGTCGTTCATTCACATATCTTTCCTCTTATTATTTTTCTTCTTTGACTCTACTATGGTCCACATGGATAGTCCGCACGATATAAATCGCTTTTCTTCCTACGATGGGGGGTCATATTCGCATAACATCTCTGTTTACATTTGTTTTGTATTTTTTGATCAGCCTTGTCCTTGTCTGTTCTTCCTTTTCTATCTTATTTTTACATCTACGAACACATGGGCCCTCCACCAGAGTTACACTCTGAATATGTGATAGAAAATGAAGAATATAGGAGAACAAAATTTAAAGAGAAAACAAAAAGTAAACGTAAACAGAGATGATATGCGAATATGGCCTCGTCCCCCTCCCCCTTCCAACGTAGGAAGAAAAGGGATTTATATGATACGGACTATTTATGTGGATCATAGTAAAGCTAAAGAAGAAAAATGATAGGAGAAAAAAATGTGAACGAACGACGTGTGACAGTCAGAGGTTTATTTGATTATTTACACATTATCTTTATAAATTGGCTCTTCTTCATCTTACGTTGTTTTTTCCTATCTGTGAAAAAGTAAAGTTTTTTTTAAGTTCATAGTGATAGTTAAAAATGGTTCTCTTTCTTTCTTTGTTTATGGATAGGACGTGTAAGCATGTTTTTGTTATCCATGAAAAACTCAGCCCTTTCGCTCGAATCGTAATGAAAATACTCAATTGTTTCTCTATAAAGTGACTTTTGGACTCTTTTAAAACTAGCTGTTTCCAGGATGAAGAAATTTGTAGGATTCGACAGTTGGAAAACGTCGAATGCACCTTGAATTCGATAGAATCCTACTCATGTCGTTCAAAATTGTTAACCGACAGTTCTTTATTACTAACACTTCACTCTCTCTCACCCCTCAAGTACAAAATGAATTATTTATTTTTTTGAATATACAACTTAATTTTGTTAGTTTATCTTTACATTTGAGTCACTTGTTTGACCAAATCCAAAAAAAAAGAAATAATTTTACGTTTTTTAATTTATACTTCCAAACGTGTCAGCTGTTAGATCAAATATAAATCTGAAAAATAGTTTTTTTTAAAATAAAACTTGCCGTTAAAGGTTACGGTTGGATAAGGACCAGTTTTGAGCTATCCTTAGTTTTCCTTCATTCATAGTCAACTTAATGTAGAATTTAATGAGAAATTGTTTAATAACAAAAAAAGATAAGTTCTAAAGGATCCAGACCCATTTTGTCTGAAATTATAGATATTGCCATTTGTACTAAAAATGCATGATTTATACATGAGAAGGTGGCTAGTATAAATTTCTCCATATCTGCCTTTTTAAACGAAATAGAAATGGTAATCTAACCCTAAAGTTTTCATTCTCATTTAGAATAATATTTACTGCATTGTTCAACAATGCCTCAATCTTTCTAACTCAAAAATGTTTACCAGATATCAGTAATTTCAGACAAAATAGGTCTGGATTCCTCAGAAATTGCTTTATTTTGTTATCGAATGGTTCCTTGTGAAATTCTATATTATGTAGACCATGAATGGAAGCAAACTAAGAATGCCTCAAAAGTGGTCCTTATCCATCTCCGTCCTTTGGATCACTCGATAGACCAGATCTAACTAAAAAAAATAAGTTAATTTAACTCTTAGAATATCACTTATGACGATTAATCACAAGACATGAATACAGATTATTTTGGATGCATATCTGAAGAAGATATATTGAAAAAGTAAGCTACAGCTGTATATTAATAACTTATACTAGATTGAAAAGATAATTGATAAACTTTCTGTATTATGGATGATCTTGCAATTAATGTTTTTTTAAACAGTCGGATACTGTCGATTTTCTTAAAAAAACAGACGACATGGGCATGGGATAATGTTGAATTTATATTTAGGCATTACACACTGTTCAACCCCCTTCTTCCCCTGTCATTTTCCTTTTGTCTAATGTGCACCTTATTCTAACTTATTATTACATTCGCTCATTTAATAATAAACTTAAGTCAAGGAGAGGAAAATAAATAAATAATCCATAAGATGTGCGTAATTGAAAATTCAATTGGATCGTTTTTTTTTTTGTTCATTAATATACGGTTTGATATCACTTGAAAAGCTGATTATAAAAACAGTTTTCATTCCAAACTGATCACTGTTTAGCTGAATAAAAAAAACTTTAAAAAACTCGAATGACTAAGAAAGTTGCATTTTTAATGGTGAATTTACCTTCTTTTATAGAAATTGTTATATCTCAATTTTAGCTATTTTGCGAGCGTTTTGAAAATATTATTTGAATGAACCTAAAATTGATACAGTTTTAAAAAGAAGGCTATCCAGTATAAATACTCGAACACGCTTGAGAGCATGTATTTCTAGGCAATTTTGTAAACCTATCTAGTTTTTTTGTGACAAGAGAGAGTGGCAAGTGTAATGTCTCATAAGAATTCTCAGATCGTGAATTACAAAAGTACTTATTTATTTTTATTTATTTTGTTTTATGGCTGAGAAAATTGAATTTTTTCTTTTTTCAGTGGCAAACCCAGACAAAAAAAGTGAAAAATGTGTTCGTATGTAAGTGTTTTTATCATTATAACTCGATTCTCAGGGTAAATGAATAGCTCACTTGGAATCAGCGTCAAAAGCTGTACAGAATAGTGCATGTTTCAATAAAAGTGGTTTCCGATTAAAAAAAACATGTGTGGACCCCTCAAGTATATTTTTCTAAAATTTGTCCCCTACGCTCCCCGCCCCCTCCCTAGGGGTTTGGGTTTTCGGGAAAAAAAACAATTTCCGAAAAAAATATGCATGATTCGATGCAGTTTTTGACGCTAACTCTGAATATATTGTTCATTTATCCTTACAATCAATATATAGTTATACAAATGGCTACATACGAACGTATTTTTCACATTTTTATCTGAGTTTGTCAGAATGTCTGCGCATTTATACTGGATGTTTTTTTAACTTTTTCAACTTACAGTCCATTCAAATGACATTTTTCTACTCAGTTTTTAATGCTGAGCCAGAATATGAAATTTTTAAAAAATTCACAAAATAACTGGAATTGAAATTTGACAATTTCTATAAAAAAAAATAAATTCATCATGAAAGTGCAACTTTCTTAGACATTCGAGTTTTTTAAGATTTTTTTTCAGCCAAATAGTGATCAGTTTGAAACGAAAGCTATATATTCCTGACCGATATACTGTCGATTCTTATGGATGCCGTGGTATACTGATCGTAGTGCGAATAAACGTATGGAATGGATATTTCTTCTCATCTAGTTGTATTGGATGAGAAGACATACCTATTCTCTATCTTATGATTAAGTATGATGTTATTAACAAAGAAACAAAATATAAAATGATTATTTTCATAGAATATCTACGCCTCTTTTATTTTAATATATAATGGCAAACCCGAGAATAAGCATTGTCAGTTTTCGAGTCATGATGTTGAATACAGGACTTCATCATTTTCGTTGTATCTATCTCACACATAGAACATAAGTTTCAATATAAGGGAAGGTCACGATTAAATAAATATCAAAATATCATTCATCTAAACGGACGTTGTTTTTTTTTCATCAAGTTTTTTTGGTCTATTCTTTATGGATAAACTGAATAAAAACATTATACATCATGTAAATAGAGAATGAAGAAATATTTTATTGTAAAATACTACTCTCATTAATTAAGATTTCATTCTAAAAAAATATTCTCAAATGGCTAATATTCAACAACAATTAGAAAATCTTCAAAATTTGCTATCTGATTTTCTTGATAAACGAGAAAAAGCTATTTCTTCAATTATCGAAATAGCTAATAAACTCGATGAACATCATAGTAATGTCAATATTACCAAAGTTGTAACTAGTAGCACTGGTATTGTTGGTACAATCCTTAGTATAGCAGGACTTGCACTTGCTATACCGTCCGGTGGTTTATCAACCGCACTCACTGTTGGTGGTATTGGTTTAGCGGTAACAAGTGGTGCGGCTCATGTGGGTTCTGATATTACTGAACGTATTTTGGCCGAATCACATTTAAAAAAATTGGATGAAATTTGTCAAGCTGATGAATCAAATATTTTTCGACTAGCTGATTATCTGGAAATAATGAAAGATGACATACAAAGAAGTTTTTCTGATAACAAAATTGATTTGAGAACAGCAAACAGCATTATACAAGGAGTATCAAGTTTCACTAATCTAGCATGCTCAATTATTCGTATTACACAGGCAACATGCTTATCGATCAGAACGATACCACTTGTTGGTGCTGGCCCGTTACGTCTTGCTGGTGCTACTTCGGTTGCGTTAGGTAAGAAAATGAATATAGTAAAATTGACATAGTAAATATTCATCTTCTAGGTGCGGTCACTTTACCATTTCAAATAATTGATCTTGCCATGAGTGGACAAGCACTGCATGAAAATGAAGTTAGTGAGACCTCGGCTAAACTTCGTCAACTTGCTCAACATCTCAAAATGCAAGGAGAAAATGTTGTTAACTACATTTTTAGGATGATAGATCCAATTCATGAGTAAAATGAAACTTTGATTTTATTTTAAAATTGTAACTATCTCGTTTTTTCTATCGATAAAATGAATAATGTTGTAAATTAATCTTTTTTAATTTTTCTAGTTCACAAAAATATCAATGGCTCGACATCACAAAAAACTAACATTTTATTTATTTCTATTAAGTGTGTAATTTTTCATACCAACTAAAAGAATGTCTTCACTTTTTGTCGATTTCAATTTTTCTTTTTTTTATTTCAACATTGATTCATTTGCGATCACGTTAATCATGAATAAAACTTTTCATTTTAACTAGTATATCTTCGTATATCGTTATTTTTGAATAAATTATATACATGAATAAATTTCAAAGACATTTTAGAATTTGATAAAAAAATTTTAAGAAATAACAAATCAATGAAGAATAATTGAAAATCATCAATTGAATGCGTTGATTATTATACAGTAATAATCAAAATTATAAGAACAAGATTTTTGTTTTCAATGATACTGAGCATCTAATAGATATTTAAATAGTCAATAAAATTATCTATTGGATGTATTATCTATGAAGATACCACGAATGAAATATAGAAATGAGATTTCTAAACAAGAAAACAAAATGAGGCATCGCCACGTTTTCTAAGATTTTCTATTACAAATGTACAAGCACCACCAAATACGAAAAATAGCTAGATTTATACAAAAAATCGATTATTTCCGTTTTGATAATCTCTATAACTGTTTAATGGAAGGTTGAAAAAAAATGCGGCGATCCATAATTCTATGTAGAATTCAGTTCTTTTCCCGATAGTATTCTTAAAAAACTATCAAATAAAATTAGGATTATTGTATCTTTTTTTATTAAAATAAATTTCAAAACTCTCTTGGAAGAATGCATTTATTGCACCTTATCTAAAGAAAATTATTCATTTATCTTACAAAATGACTAGATAGCGTATATTTCTAGAGTATGGATGTCAGTCTTTATTTGACTTCTGGATTGAGTGGGAACGTGAGTGCAATGTGTGCTAAAGTATCGATGTAAATATGACTGTATGTCGCCTCTTGTTGTGTCTCGCTACCCAGATCGACACTCACACTTTCAATTCTTTGTCTTTGCTGTTAAAACTGCATATATATTACTAAGTTAATCATGATATATTAATTATACATTTATTAGACCATTAATTAAAGATTAATTAGATAGTCATTAGAAGTCAATTTACTATTTAAACAAAATGTCTATGACGATTTCTGAGAAAATTGGATACTAATTTCTACTCTATATAATTCAATCAGAGATGGCGATTGTTGGTTTCGTAGCTTTTCAAACCGACCTCGATCTTGGTTCCACTCTTGAAGCTTCCATGTTCGGATCTACTCAGTTCAGTAATAAATTCATACGCCTTAGAACAATATTTCAACGTCTAATGGAATAAAAGTAAAAAAAAAATTTTTATTAGTAGAAATGAAGTTGTAGATATATTTTTTCTGATCTTTCCTCGCCTAAGAAAAAGAGAGAAGATAAACAAAGATATGTTGTTATTTAGAAGAAAAAAGCATTCAGGTCATCATCACTTTGATCAAAGTCAATATCTATCAAAATTTAACTATTCTTAAAACGAATAAAATAAAACTAAATAATAACTAGAAAAATACGAATTTCTAGCTAGATAATAATCCTTATCGTATAATAGAAGATTCCGGAATACTGTGTTATACTCGAACAAATAAATATTTCAGGTAAGCCTTCTATTAGATTTCTCTCTTTATTAAGTAATGATAATTAAAAATTTATCCCAAAAAAGCAGGTCTACTTAGTATATATGAACAGATTTTTCACAATGGAAATGATGCAGAAATCATGACTGCTTCAGTTTCCATTTGTTTCAGAATGAGTATTATACAAACCAGCATCTTCTCGATTAGATATATTTATTTAAGTTAAAATTTGATAATTAATTAAGTAATTAACGAAGTAATTTCTATCATATCCGAAGCATCTCTTTTTCAGGGAGTTTTCTATTATGCAATAATCTTTAATGACAAAAAGGAGTTTAGATGACAATTATTTTGAATAAGGCAATTTTTCATAAATATTATAGTTTTAATTATTCTTAATTGATTTTTGAAGCTTTTGTTTTGGTTTGCTTCATCTAAAAGGTTAGCCTTACCGTTTCCTGAGTTAAAATTTTTTATTTTTCCCTTTTTTGTTTTCTTTTTGTGACCATGATGTAATCTCAAGTAGTATCTATCCGATGAGTAAATTTTAAGATCCAAAAATTATCTTTAAACTTTAAAAAATCAGAGAAACAAAATCAAACTTTCATAAGAAAAAGATCGAAAACTGCATATTGTTTCGTGTTTTCCTCAAAACAAATTTTTCATGAGAAAAACTGTAGAGATGCCCCCATTTCTTCGGTGTAATAAATCCCATAGAGCTGACACTTTTTTCGCATACACTAGACACTATTTAGAATGAATTTTTTTCGTTTAGAAGAACGATTGTTCTCTGATTTTTGTTAGCTCTTAGAAAAAAAGAAGCTCTATTCAAAAAAAATTGTGTTTTTGAAGTACCTTCTATATTTTGAGTTTTTTATTCAAAGTACAGAAGATAAAAAAAGCGTCACAAATATTTAACCACAACAAACAATTTCTATTGTCCGCAAAAAAAATTTTCGCTCGATTGAACGCAACATAGTGGAGAAACTGGGATGAATAATCATTTCTTGAGAGACGTCATCAAGAAGAGGAATGACCATATGCAGTTTCAGCTTAGTTTAGCCTTTGAAAAAAACTTGAACCAAGATCATATTTTGACTTGACTACTTTTTTTCGCGCACGTTTCACAAAAGTAATCAAATAAATATTCAATAAAAGTTGTTGAATGAGAAAAAAGTTTTTTATTATTGATTTAACAATAAGAAATAAAACAATGATAGTTATCCAATCAGTAAATTGTATGTCTCTTAAATATAATATGTACAAGATCAAAACCAAAGACGAAATCTTAATGTTGTTATATCAAATTGACTATTAGGAAAACGTTTTTGAATCATAGAACGATAAGGTCCGATTTTTTGACGATCAATTCGACCAGAAATATCCAGAAACGCAAATCGTTTTAATTGTTGAAATAATTGAGAAAGATCATTTTCAAAGACGGAAACATGTTCAACTAAACAAAAAACAACAAAAAAATAGTTTTATTATTAATTTAAAAGTCTAAATTATTTTCATACTAATTGATTCATGTGTTGTTAAAGATTTTCTCCATTTATCAGTTAATTTTTGATAACGATATCCAATTCGAAAATCTGGTCGAACTCAAATAGAAAAACAACAATAACTTTCATATTCATTTATATAATCAATAAATGTCTTAACTAAAAAATTTTTTTTTCTTATTCAAATATCAAACTACTCTTGAATATATTATCAGAATTTTTTTATTATGGTTTCTTTTTCAAAAATAACGACGTTTGATCATTTTTTTTTGGTCAATATGATTGACTATCTTTTAACATCAAAATAAATTTCTTCATCTCAATTTAATAAAAAGCAAAACAATATTTCGTTTCAGTATGACATTTTATATAAAAGATTTTTTCTCATATTACATTTCTAATCATATATATTTGTAAGACAGATGATCATCGCGGCGTCCAAAAGTTAACTATACCGTATCCCATTGAGCTAGATAAAAGTTACTGCGAGTACGATGATACTAAAAAACAAACTGTTTTAGGGTGTGACTTTTCACAATAAAAGTTTCTACTATTACAATTTGTAAAATATAATTAGAAAACTATTAGTAAGAGTTTTCAATATGAACAAAACTATAATTTCAAGTTATTTGAATCTCTCGCCAGAATAAAATTCTATCAATTAATTATATTTATATGTTAAATTTTATTTTCAATGTATAAGTATTTTGAATATCGAATAGAATCAATTATGAATATATATACATATATATATATATAGCATTATTATAACATAATTATATATCGAAAAACTTTCAAAGAATAGATGAGAAATTTTAGTTATTAATTCGATAATTTTTCATTGTTTTTGATATATCATTTGACAAGATAATTATTTCATTTTCAATCGGTTCTCACTGAGATAATAAATATATGATATGATCTTGCTTTTTTTTCGTGAATAATTATCTTTGATAAATATTCACAGATTTAATGATAAAGGTTTTTTTCTGTTTTTATTATTCTGCCTTCAATTGATGACAATGATACTCTACTGTCTGATATTTAACATATCTTATATGAAATTTATTCAATAAAAATAATAAAATATTGAATGTTCTTTTTTTTATTTCTATCTATTCAGTCGAAACATTTTAAATGATTTGAAATAAAAATCTTGTTAAACTCAACGATACTGCTAAGAGTCTCGCAATGATTTTTTTTTACAAAATCTTCTAATTTTGTGGATGTGGGAAGTGTAGATAGAAACAAGATTCAAACTGATAACCACATTCTACAACACCCACGCACCGACACCCGTTTATTTATTCTATTTAGTATTTATTATTAAAGAAAATCCCATTCATATTGTAATTTTAGAAAATTTTCCAATTTAAATCTTTGTTTTATAGAATTGATTAAATCTAAATATTAATTTCTGTATGTGATAAGAAAAAAAAGAAAAAATTATTTATAAATAAAATCATATAAAAATTCATCATGAAACATTGATTTTTTTTTGTATTGAAATATTGACTTACTCGATGTCCAAGGAAAATCGTCTGGTCGCCAAAGACGCAATGTTTCCAGATATGGAAAATAACTTCCAAGAAAAGATACAAGAGTTTTACCAATACGAATTGAATCATTTGAACCATAATTACAACTAGAAAGACAAAATTCAGTGTATTGAACTGAATTTAATGCGTTTCGTCTCAGTTTATCAGATGCCTAAAAATAAAACGGCAAGGAAATAATATAATGTTGTTATAATTGTCTAAATTTATCAAATTGAATCACACAATTATAATTATATAAACCAAACAGTTTATCACTTAAAACTATCAGTTTTTTTCCTAATATATCTTGACTAATAATAGGTAGGGAATTTCAAGACATAGTAAACGAGATTTTTCACTCTCCTTTTTTTAAATCTTTTTTTCGAACTCACATAAACATATATTTTAGAACAAAAAAAAATAGTAAATCATTTCTCATAGATCTTTAGAAAGGACAAAAATATATATGCTGAATGAGATTAGCAACAAAACTTAAGTTAGATTTATTCTAGAATATTTCAAAGCTTTTTTTTGTTGAAATTTAAATTATTGGAATAGATTTTGTCAATGTTCTCAAAACTTGAAATTTATCATCTTTCGATAGATATAAAAAATCATATAATAAAATAACAAGATTTATGGAATATAATCTTTTCATTTACCGTAGTCATTATACAAATAATATTTAATAAAAAAAGAATCAATTAATCAAATATTTATCTTAGACGATAGTCAATAAGACTGTTTCTGAGCTAATTAACATACGTAATAAATATGTTGAGACCTGATCAACATATAATAAATGTGTACCCAAAGAGACTTATTCCTCAGGTAAATAAACGATTTGTACGATAATATAAAAAGAAATTTAAGAAAAACAAAAAAAAATAAATAATGGACAAATAGCAATAAGACAAATATAGAAAGTAGAAAAGCAATAAAAGAAAAAAGTTTATTTGAAATGCTAAATATCGTTTCTTTGACAGTCAATTATTCTTTGAAAAGACCTATTCTATGTTAGATCTTTATTAATTTCGATATTTCCTTAGAAAAGATCAACTTAAATAAATTGACATTAAACCTCTATTAAGAAAAGTTTTATTTTTTCTCAAGTTAATTCTTTCTAAATTAAATATAGAAGAACTCATAAATAGAGATTTATTTTTTATTGTCAGATTTAACTATTTTATAAACTTATCACAAACTATTTTCAATAGAATCACAATCAATTTTGACATATTTAATACACACTAATAAATATATATTGACTAAAATCTGATAGATACCCATCAAACTACACATAGATATATTTTTTCAGATTTTTTTTTGTTTTGCTGAATCAAGTGTTCATTCTAACAATTGACGTTAACATTTTGAAATTGAAAGAAAACTTCTGATCTATTAGCCAAGTTATAGATATACAACGAAACAATGATATATATGAGAAATTTCTGAATGATTTCGAAATTACAATTAGCTTATCAATTCTTCTCTTTCATTAATGTGCTTAGTTCCTTCCAATTGATGAAGCGATGTCTGATATTCGTTCTGATTATGGATAACGAGAAGATAATACTATCCGTTTATTTCGAGAGATAGAATCGAACTGTTTTCGAAAATCGATAGGAAAGATCATATCCAACAATTAGATATAATGACAANTCATATGAAAGTATACTAAACTTTTATTTTCGATTAACAAGGATGTGGGTGTGGGTGTGGGTGTGGGCGTCGGTATGGGTGTGAATGTCAGTGAATTGAGTACCCACAGCCACACCCACAGCCACAGCCACAGCCACAACCACACCCACACCTACACCCACACCCACACCTACACCCACACCCACACCCACACCACATCCACCCACACCCATATCCACCGGCACGCACATCCACCCACACCCACATCCACCCACACCCACACCCTTGTTAATCGAAAATAAAAGTTTAGTATACTTTCATATGAATTTCATGATTAATATATGCGTACTTCTACATGAAACAAGCTAATAAATCAATGAAGAATAGCTGTTTCTAGGTTAGTTAAAAGAACCTTTACCGTTCATGCATATTACTTCACAATGTAGATACCGATCACTTCTCATGTGTACTACATTTTTTGTTCCAACACCAAGTCTGAACATTGTACTTGCCGTTGTATTCCCATTTTCGCTTCGACTTTTCATTCGAATCCAATGTATTGTCTTGTAATCGGTGATTAAATTGGGATGCTGAAACAGCTATCGTGATCGGATACCGCCAAACATCACAGTTTTGTCAAAAAAGACAGGCAATATAAGAGATAAAAATGATGACGAAGCTTATAAAGATGCATAGGATTGTAATTTGTCATTTGAGCAACCGATTGGCATAGGTTTTTCTTCGGTCCGAGCAAGTTTTACCAGGCAAATAACACTTTTTCGGACCAGTACCGCCAAGTTCCATGTAGTGATCGAATTAGACAAAGAAATAAATAGAATGATTCAATAATGCCAACAACGGTACTATACAAGTGTCTATTTCGTGTTGCAAAAAATAATTAATTATTGAAAACAGTCGACTTAAAGTGTTGAGAACTCTTCCCCGAAAAAAAGGAATAAGCTTGAACGGATACATCCTTAAATGTTTCTGCCAGTTCAGCACTCGACATTCATCAACTACTTTGATTTCTACGAATCAAACTTTGAAACAATGAATAAATTGGCGTGTGGGTGTAGATGCTGGTTTTCTCTTCGAACACATACTCATCCGCACTCACATCCTTGGTGAGGAAATTAGGATTTTAGATATTTATCAAGACTCTTCACGTCGTATATGCTGATGTCTAAAAACATTTAAACGATCGTGCAATATAAGAAAAGCTTTGACACGTCGGTGAAACATTACAACGAAAAAAAAAGTAGGTGGCCATCACTCTTTTCCCCTGGAGCACTGTTTTGTATCGAAGAAGTCCAATTTTACCGTTAAAACGGTATATTAGGCATTTTGCTTCTGTCTGCATAGCTATGAAAGATAAAAAGTATATTTATAGAAATACACATTGACTCAAATAGAAGCTCGTGCTGACTTTGAGAATAAAAAGAAATGAAATGATATTAGAATGAGACGAAATTGATGGCCTTCAGTAGGATTAATGACAATATTCTAGATATATCGAAAATATCGCTCGATAAGTAGACATCAAGGACAATATTCTTATATGTATATTCAGCAATGTATGAGTATTTGATTGCAAATTACAGATATATATATATATAAGGGCACAAAAAAAGTAACAACAATTACGGTTTTAAATAACTGAATATCATCATCATTTCAAAATCGAAATACATTCATACAAATACAACAATGCTAGCGATTGGTTATGTGAGTCTCTTAGTAGTTTTACTTGTGAACAGTGTTGGTAAGTTCAAAAGATCAAAACAAAAACGGATCGTACTGATAAATAATCATAAAATTTGTTTCAGCTGGCAACTGCTTGGTTACTAGATATTGTGGTGTTGGTCAGTGTTGTTCGGCGTTTGGTGTTTGTGGTACAGGAGTTCGATATTGTGGTGGAAGTGGTTCTT
Source organism: Rotaria sp. Silwood2 (assembly GCA_905329745.1). Lineage (NCBI taxonomy): Eukaryota > Metazoa > Rotifera > Eurotatoria > Philodinida > Philodinidae > Rotaria > Rotaria sp. Silwood2. Next base: position 187,388 of record CAJNSZ010000178.1, read on the forward strand.
CATATTCAGGATGGTCAGCTCCACTATATATCGCTAATGATTGTCGTCTCTTAGGTTGTCGAGCTGGTTTGTGCTGCTCACCACGAGGACAGTAAGTAACTCTGATTTCCGCTTTTGTGCTATAGAAAGAACTAAACATTCATTTTAACATTTTATTACTTTTTTGTGTATAGCTGTGGAACTGTGGGCGCTTATTGTGCTACTGTTTCTTATAGCAATTGTGGTACTACATCATGTGGTGTTGGTCTTTGTTGTACACAATATGGATAGTATGTAGATTTATTCATATTTTATATTTGATAGAAGATTTTATTTTAATAATTCTAGTTGTGCTAGAGTCAGTTCTCATTGTGCATATAAAAAATCAAGCAGTCAAAGTCAACCAATAGCACTTGAAGGGGAATTTAAAGGGCAAGCAACATACTACAATGAAACCATGGCCAGTGCACAATACTCAACATGTGGCGTTGAACGAGGAGTGCCATTAGATGAAAATAATCAAAAAGTTTATAGTGCTGCTCTTAATCAAGCACAATTTGACCAATACACTGAGCAAGGTATTCCAAGTTCCAACCCGATCTGCCAAAAGAAAGCTTTAGTCAAAGGTTCAAAGGGTAAAATTGTTGTTCGATTTATTGATCGATGCCCTGATTGTAAAGAAAGTATGTAGTTTTTATATAAAGTTGTCCTGTTTCTTTTTTATCATCAATACTTATTCATCTTTTTGTCTCTTAGATGATATTGCCTTAACTCGAAAAGCCTTTATTGCAGTTGCCGGAGAACTTGGCACTGGTCAAACATCTGTCGAGTGGTGTTTTATCTAAAATGAAGCCATCTGTTAATAAAATATGAGCAGCAAATGAAGTCGAAAAAATATAATTATAAGACAAAAATGATAATATTAGAATAATTCTTTCCTTGTTGTTTTCTTTTTAAATTACCTGTGTTGATATTCTTTTTTGTCTTGTCCAATCTATTATATAAATAAAAAGTTCTTATCATCATTGACATATATACGTACATCATGTCTTTTTACACCTTAGAACAATGAAGAAGACACATAAAGTGACATGTCTAAGAAATGAAACTGTTTTATAAAAAATACATAAGAACTTCTAAAATTCAACAAATCAACATAATATTTTAATTTGAAAATAACTGCATTTAAATAAGAGCATGTCCTTCCGAAATATAACGCATTTATATCCAAGTTCGATGCTAACAAGGGGATCTGTTGTAGTTTGTAGAGGATCGTTCTCTAATTAACTTTTCATTGAGTGACACTAGGGTGTGGGTGTGGGTACCATGGAGAGTAGACCCACGCCGGTTCCCCCACTGAAACCCGCATCCACACCCACCCTAAATGTTATCTATTTTTTAGAATTTTGTGAGCCGTTTTTCGATGCGTGATATGTACATTAATCTGAGTATGAGTATGATAGTGATCGTAATAAATCTCCTATTGCAGATACCATTGAAAGTTTTATCAAGATAAGCAAAGGAATTAATATGATCATCTTGACTTGTGTGGTGACATGTATCTTTGATGAAGTCAAACAATGAAATAAGTACGAGTAATTACATTATGAACCATTGTTTATTAGAAAAATGCTTCTCAATATTTCTGGACATCTTCTTGGCAATAACTAAATTTTATTTTGTAAATTTAAGAAGAAAGCATCGGTTTTATCAAATATTTTCTTGAAATAAACACAAGACTTAATACGAGGTGAAAATATGTATATATCGAAACAATAAAATTACTTAAGCTCAACGTCGATTAACGAAATGTATAAGATGGAATTATTTTCATGTATTTTTTTAATTTTCTATAGGTATATAACTTTGTTTAACAATACGAAAGGAAGAAATATATTTAAAAAATGAATTCGTTATTCAGATATTTTTACTACAATTTTCCTTGAGAAATGTAAAAAAGTTCGAAAAAAAACGAAGTAAAAGGTTTGCTGGTTTGAGCATATTTTCTTGTGAAATCAAGCCTACACGTGAACATTCGTATGAATTCTACTTCACAGTGATACAAATTTTGTTGATATTTTCGTTCAA
>CAJNSZ010000179.1:0-94720 GCA_905329745.1 Rotaria sp. Silwood2
GACCTTATGAAAAGATAGAGTAACCTCGACTCTAGATAGTACTAAAATATCAGCTCTTTATCTTTTGTTATTATGGAGTTATTCGAAAAATGTCCACGGCCACTTATCTCTGAAATGGACATTAGTATTTCAGATTTTTCTTTGAAATTTCTTATAGACATTTGTAAAAGGATTCCAAATTGGAAATAATAGTTCATTATTGTCATATAATACAATTGTTTAGTCTCACTATTAATTTACTCGCCACAATGTTAGTATAAGACTTTCATATCTACTTGAGAGAAATATATTAATATTTTTTCTAGAATAAAGAATAGAAAGTTATTTGTAGTAGCTAATATTTGAATGAAAATGAGGAGAAATTGCAAAGCATTAAGTTCAACATATGCGTAGGCTATTCATAAACGACAGCTATTGGAATTTGATTTACCTAGTGAAGAGTTAAATAAATTCATAGAACAAATTAATTTTAAATAGAAAAGATTCGTTCTCGTCGTTAAGATCTGATCTTATGGAAGCCTTTAAGTATAACTTTTGAAATGAATTTTCTCATTATTTTCTAAGACAACTATAATACAGCAGTAACACGCTGAAGACATGAACTCTTTTCAGAATATCTCCCAGTCGATCGAATTTATGTAACGCATATAGTCTCGATTCAAAAGCGGTTCTCTATTGGCGAGATTTCCATTGCTGACTCCAATCTCATTAAGTCGAAGTGGTAACTACTTCCTTATACATATAACTACTCATTTATATGTAGACAAACATTCAAATATCTATTAATAACATTAATATTATCTTTTACTTATGTTAAACAATACCTTACAAAAAATGTTGAACTTTTAATCAAACTACTAGTTATCTTTTTGGAGTAAGGTTCGAAAAAAATAGCTTATTTTACTGTTCTTTCTATTAATCAAAAGTATGAAAATTAAGGATGATATCCTATAGGAAATCTGATGCATTGCAATAAGTTGCTATTGGCGTGGGTGCCTCTTTTTCTCTCATTCCAACACTCACACCCAAATAATCCTATGAATTCCAAGTGCAAAAAACAGATGCGATGAATTGAACGGACATATTTTAAAAATAATTGTTAAAGAATGAAAATAATTCAGAACTTTGTATCCTTTATTTTGTATTTGTACACGGATAGAGACATTCAAAAATGATTACAAATGATATCTCGACCAATGCCACGTAGTACCAATGCCTGAAACTCTTCATAGTTTAATTCACCATCGAAATTTTCGTCTACTTGTTTTATATATTCAGACAAAACATTGGCATCGATCGAGTCATTGAGAATCAATAAGATGGTACTAAATTCCTTGATATTAATTGTTCCTGATTGATCACTATCTAAAATGGCAAATGCACGTTCCAATTCATTATCTTTATAATAACCCATAATGATCGGACGTAGAGAATCAATGAAAGCATCAAATGTTATTGGTTTCTGAAGTCTATTGATTCTTGATTCATATTGATCGCGTGTTATGCTCCAGTGATATGATCGATAACGTTTTTCTTGGTTTTGTCGACTCGTAATAGACGATGTTGATCCTAAGACTATCGTAGCAGATTCATTGAACTGAAAGTCAATTTTGAGCATTTGTCCTGAATGATCACGATACACAGTTTCTGTTACTGTATATTCGAGATTCATGTCGTTCTAATAAGAATAAATAAAGAAACACACATCCATTTTATATATGCACTAATAAATAAGAAATTCTTCTAAAAACAACTTACATATTTTGCTTTTATTCTTACAATCAATTGTTCTCTCACATTCTCTCTATTAAATCTTATGCTTCCCAAGTGCGACTAATGACACTGAGATCTATAGTTTCTGTTTAAATTATATAGTTCTACTCTGATGTCAAATCTCAGCAAGACTAGCTACTAAAATACTAAACCTAATCTAAAGGAAACATGCACATCGAAAATATAATCATCATACTGAATTTCTATATTTCAGAAAAGATTTCCACTCGAAGTGTTACACATAAATAGGCTGCTTTCTTCTGGCAGAATCCTAAAGTTTTAGCCAAGATAGGTACATTTCATTCTAATATTGAAAATTGAAGAAAACTATCAATGAGCTTAGTGCCGACACGATGACGTCTGTACATTGTTGAAAAAATAGCATATCTGGCCTGCACCGATGTATTCAGGACTTTTTAATATTGAACTGGACCATCGAAGAAAGCAACTACAACTGATATATTTGACAGAAATACAGACATATATGCAATATGTTCTAATTGACTAGGAATAAACATGCTGAGATGCATATGATTGATCTATTCAGATCATACTTACTCATTCTCACTACATCTATTGTCTTACTGAAAATTAATATAACCTATACTGAGAGTTTGAGAGGAATTCAGTGAAACTAAAAAAATCATAAAATTACCAGTTCTCATACGCTATTCTGTCAAAACTATGGTCGTTTTCAGTCTCTCGACTAACTGTTGATGAGTCTACGATCATTAGAATAGTTCAAAAACATCAGTTCAAACAAATATTTTCTTCCTCAGATATCAAATATCTAATGAACGTTTATACTCAACTACTTTAAAAAATAAAGAAAGCCATTTAGTTTTCATTTAATCGATGAAATAAAGTTATATGGCAAAGTTTTTCAATTTTGCTTTACCGAGTAAAATGAATTTGAAGTACTTTGTCGGTTAAAATGAAGTTGATCTACTTCACGTTACCGAGCAAGGTAAAGAAAGAGTACTACTCATAACAGTAGAATAATTCTGATAAATAACATATTTCAAATTTTCTTCACAATGTATGAATAGCTAGCAAATTGTTTGTCCTGTTATAGGTCTGTCTTATCCGTATATTGTCCATCTTTCGTTGAAGTAAGAGTATTATTCTTTTTAATGAAAAAAATATCTCTGACACTCTAATACTCTTTTAAACAACGTACTTCAATGGTAAGATTTTTACAAAAAATAAAACATGAATGCTTGACAAAAAACCGTTCAAAACAGCTACAAGTAGAAAAATCGAGTTGCCACAATTTATCTTTGATGTATCTAAAGCAAAATGCGAATAAACATCGAGTATCTGCACTTTTATTATTATTTTACTTTTTTAAAGTCTATTATTAAATTCTTAACCAAGGATTTTGGTGATTGCATTTTTTCTAAAACATTAAAACCAAACTCAGCAGCAGTCGAGTTACCACATCTTTATATTAATTGAAAAGATCGTGAAATAGATGAATGATCTAGACCAATTATCTCACTCCATATAATTTAAGGAACATTATAGAGTTTTCGAAATATTTAACAAAAAAAAACATTCACTAGCAGAACAGATTATTTTATACATAAATTAATAAACAAAAATATAGCAACAAGAAACTAAGTTAGTCGTTTGTGCGATGTTAGGTGACAATGGAAAAAAGCATATTAATGAATTAATACCAATTAGAACAACGGGAGCAGGTTTTCAATAGTTTTTAGAGAAGACATATTTTGTTTAACAGTTAACGTTAGGATGAAGAATGATGTTTACTTTAAGAAGATTATACAAGAGAATCTATGCAATCAGAATGTAGACACATTTAAGCGAGTTTTTGTATGACAGAATACAGAAAAGTGTATTATAATTTAGATTTGAAGATGATATATATTTTAGAAACAGAAGCTTTTACGTGAGCTAAAGAAAGATAAAAATGTACAGTATCTAGACATCAGTGTAGGAGTAGAAATACTGAATTTTAGAACAAAGATTTACCGTAAGTTAAATATGCTGCCACATTTAATGCATGTTATAAAAATATGCCGTTTTCGGTTAGGATTATTAAAAGTATGGAAAATATGTTCACATGGACACAGTTTAGTGGAATAAATAGAAGAAACAGCAATACTTCTATTATTAAATTAGTATACTTCTAATTTCATAAATTAACATTTTACTAGATTTTCTGTAACATTAGCAAGTCAGAGATTCTAATTCATGACAGTAGTTTTTCCTTCTCAATTGAAGTTCGTCATGAAAAACTTACCGTTGGAATACATTTTGTCAAGGTACTATCATTTTATTAATTACGTATTGAGTTTACAAATATTAAGAGATAATCATGAGTCGAATGGTCCAAATATTTGTATAATCTAAGAAAGCTAGTATTAGCTACTTGATTCAACACTTTCAGGGTGTAGGGATAGGTGCGGACGTAAATATTCTCTATTCTTATACCCACACTCACTCCGACTTTCACGAGTTTCACAGGGATTTAGAGGCTGTTAAAGAGTTAGGAATAATTTTGAGTTCACTTTATTAAGATTCTTCACTAAAAATCCTAAAATCTGGACATATTTTCACAGAAATGCACTACATGAAGTTCTTAATTAGCAAAAATGAATTAAATAAAGGGGGTTTTCTACTACGTTTGGCAGACTTTTTCTCTAGGGGAGCTCCTATTGTGAAGGAGGAGGTATCAAAGCTTACGCTATATGGTCTTGGTGTAGATATTCGTTGATGATTTAAACGAGTAAGGGTAGTAATAAAGAAAAAGAGAAAACGGCAAGAAACAGTACCGAAAGCGAAAAGATGCTAAGAGATGAATGATGTACATGCAAATACCCTCCCATTATAATTGAAAAAAAATTCTGATGATCATGAACTTTTGCACTTTCTCAATTGTGCTAGCTTCCTCTTCTTTCTTCTTATTCTTAGGTTCTGGATGAGAATCTTTTATAATGACTTTGGAGTCTATTCTTAGAAATATCTATGGTTATATGATGAAAGCATAAGTGTACTTGTTCATAGGATCTAGATGGACTCCATATATCCTCTTCTCTATTTTAGAGCGTGGTAGAATCTGAATTTTTCATCTACTCTCATTCTCAGCACCGTAGCTTGAATTTTAGACTTGCAATCAGTTTTTTTTAAGTGAGATCAACTTTAAAGAGAAATTCACTATGGGAAATGAGTTTTCGCACTAAACAAGTACGCCATGGAAAATTTTCTTCCATTAAAATCTTAAAACTAATCAATTTTCATCACACTCAAATCCATTGAAATATTTATTTAAAAAAAAAGAACAGAACTCCATAGAAATCATGAAAAAAAAGTTTTGCATTAATACAAAAAAAAATATATATATAGATGCCTAAATAAATTGAAAAATCCATTCAAATAAATCACCGATGCAATAAACAAGATTATATATATGAATCTTGCTTATCTTTCTGTAGCTGTTCCACCACTACCCAATTCATATTGTCGTCGAAAACAATCACCAGTAGGAAAAAAATCTCATTTACGATTTTGATACATTTCCCAAATGTAACTTTGAATTTTATCAAATAACAACAATAACACCTGTCCAGTATCTTCTATATCAGGTTTATTCAGAAGATGTGTTAAAAAGAACATATAATTTGCAAAATTATGTATTGCTTATGTATGAGTCTAAAATAGAAAATTCGATATTCTGTTTTTGCTTTGCTCCAAGTCAATTGTTCTTACTTCAAAACCATGCGGTTCTTTATCAAAATAATCTTGACCAATTCCTCAATTAAAACATTTTGACTGAAATACAAACACAGAACAAAAGAAAAAAACTCTGTTTTACTTCAAGTGTTTCTTCCACTGAATCAAGTTGTTCACGAAGATCATCAAAAGCATCAATAATCAAACCTAAAACATTATTATTGAACATATGAAACAAAAAAAAAAAATTTCTCGATTCAATATTATCTCGAATAATCGGAAGAAGAATGACAATAATAAAGAAAATTAACGTTATATCAAAAACAATTCGATATAATTCTAGTGAATCACCATTACGTAACTCAAGTTCATCAGTACTACCACCATCAGCTCGAATACCCGCCTAAAAATGAAATTTAAAACACTAAAAATAAACACATGAACATTCGAAAAATTTCCTGTTGAATCCATCTATTGAAAGTAAAAAACTCTAGATTTTAAAGAGTAATAGAATTTGATTGATGTCAATTACTTTTGTTCAAGACTATAAATGATATGCGGTAAACATATCTTTACAATTTTCTTCTCGTTCTTCACCGTCTTCTTTCGTATAGAATTTATGAAAAAAATAAAATGCAATCACTGTATAAAAGACAAACGACAATAGCCATTAACATTATTGTTAAAAGTAACTAAAATATAGAGAAAACTAAATGGATCCAAAAAAGAAATAACTATTTTTAATAGATATAGTTACTTGTCGACCATTGTGTGTTACAGATTTTAATATTGTACTTAAAGCTTTTACACTTATTGTAAAGACAAAAAAATGTGAAATCACCAATTATTGATAATAAAAAGTAGAAGAAAACATAGAGAAATGACTAAACAGAAATAGAAACAATAAGAATACTATGAAGATTTCTTTGAAAATCGAATCATAAACATCTGAAATCTTCCTTATCCTTATAGGTTCTATCACTTACTATAATGAAACTACTGTGATGGATTCTAAATGTTTCATCAACTAAGTTGCTGAAAAATTTTTTCATACAATGCTTAACAAATTGAACAAGCACTCAATTGGATACCTAATCGGTTCTGATATAGTAATATGATTCTTAGCAAACTATAGTCTAGAGTATGCTGATGAAAACAGTCCTTGCATACAGATACTTCATACTAAATATATTCATTAGAATACATATTTTGCAGTAGAATTATGTTTGATTTATTTCTCTATTGCAAAAAAGTGTCTTTTCTTATCTTTAATATTTTAAATATGTTTTCATTAAGGTTCTAATTAAATCTTTTAATCTGTGACTTACGTTATCAGTAAAGATAACAGCCCATTTTCAAATTTGATAACGCATATCAATATGTTTAATTCTAAATTAAAGAAATACAATAGTTTATTAATCTCTATTGTTTCTTTTTTTGTTATATATATATACTTTGTCCATAAACCGGTTTCAACTGGTGGAAAAATTTCAAATTTTCCGAGTGTATCATTTTTTCCATACCCCAAAATCGACTTAATTCATCATAATCAAATTGATCGGAATATTTATTTCGAACTTTTTTCTTAACAAATTTATTCTAATAAGAATCAGGAAATGATTTTGAACTAATAACAAGTTTATGCCATTGACATGATAGATATGATAATATCCATGAATTATTTTCACTTGGTTGATCAATTAATCAAGCACTTTCAAATTCTAGTTTTCGAGCTATTTCTTTTTCTCGTTTAAATATAACTAATGGAACCTACACAAAAAAAGAAAACCAATCATAAACAAATTGTTATTTAAAAAAATGAATGAAAATATTTCTACTTTTAATTTATAATAACTAATCATCATTAAAAATGCAATTGATGAATGTAAAAATGCAGCTGCTCGTAATAAATACATTCTATAATATTTTCTTGGATCCATTACCATTATTTCATTATCATTTTCATCTTCATCCCCTTGTTCTATATCATCAGACGAAGCTGATTCACCAACAACTGCAGATACTGGCATTACCTACAAGAGGTTACATGAAGTCGGACAAAGAGCTATAAATTTCAATGTATGATAATTTCTTGCCATTAATGCCTATTTTAAAATATAATCATATCAATTAAAGCTGCTAGCAACATTATCCTATAGTTGTTGACTATAAAAAACAAAGTACTCTAGCTATTTATTCTTGACCGGGTTTCTCAATGTATTCGATTGAATATTTTGAACAAAAGAAAACATTTTTAAAGACTTTATTTACCAGAGCTTTCTTTCCAAAATTTGTTCGTGTTGGTAGTTCTGAAGATGTGGCATTATCATCTTCGTTTGTTATCTTATTGATATTAGCTGATGATCGTTTTTGTTGATATTCAACTTGAGTATTGACCTTGAAAAAAAAGAAAAAGAAATGATGGCCAGCATTCAAATGAATAACGGCTATTGCAAAAGTTCCTGGAAAAAAGTCAAACCATATATCTCCGCCATTCTAAAGGCTAGAAGTCCTAATTTTTTTTTTATTTGAAAGAACTTATCGTCCTCTACAAAAAATGTTTAATGACAAGTTGAAAAAATGCCATCGGTATACATTTTTCGGAGGTTCTTTCGAACATTGTCCATCATAATTATTTGGAATCAGTATCTGTACCAATCGTACGAAAAATCAATAATTCACCTAATGTACCACAAGGGCGTCCTATTGAAGATTTTTGGGGTGTCTTGGCTGGATTAGTATACGAAAAAAATTGGGAAGCACATACTGTAAAATAAATTGAACGTCGGATAAAAAAAAATTGAAAGAAGTTGACACATCAGTTTTACAACGTATGATGGACAATGTTCGAAAAACCTCCGAAAAATGTATACCGATGGCATTTTTTCAACTTGTCATTAAACGTTTTTTGTAGAGGACGATAAGTTCTTTCAAATAAAAAAAAAATTAGGACTTCTAGCCTTTAGAATGGCGGAGATTAGAGTCCTGCAGGGTAACCCTACCCCACCCTACCCTACCCTACCCTATTAGGGTAGGGTAGGGTAGGGTAGGGTTAGGGTAAGAAAACGTTAGGGTAGGGTAGGGCTAGGGTAAGAAAGCGTAGGGTAGGGTAGGGTGAGGGTAACAAACTTTAGAGTAGAATATGGTAAAGGCGGTGCAACAACTATTTAAAATAGAACTAGAATGCCATTTATGGTACTAAGATTTTTTGGTCAACTAATTTCTATGACACTTGTGATATCTATCTGATTTAAAAGACTAAACAGCTAGTAGAGTCCTGCAGGGTAACCCTACTCTACCCTACCCTACCCTACCCTAATAGGGTAGGGTAGGGTTAGGGTGCAAAGTCGTAGGGTAGGGTAGGGCTAGGGTGAAAAGTTGTAGGGTAGGGTAGGGCTAGGGTGAAAGTTTGTAGGGTAGGGTAGGGCATAGGGCACGAAAATTGTTTTAGGGTAGGGTTAGGGTACGAAAAAACCTTACCCTGCAGGACTCTAGCGGAGATATATGGTTTGACTTTTTTTCAGGAACTTTTGCAACAGCCGTTATATATAAAACTTTACTTCGACTGCATGTTTAGTTTTTTTGATTATATTCTGTGGTATTTATGTTGCTGTAGTTATACTTATAAATGATAATGGTAAATATGGTCCTGATGATGAATCAATAGTATTCATAACTGAAGATTTACGATGAGGATCAATCATTCGAGTACTATCAGTTACAATTAAACTTATTTGTTGATCAGGTAAACAGATTATAAAACGTTTAAAATAAAGATCATGCGAATGATAATCAATGAATTGTTTTATATCTTTATATACCTATGTTTTGCTTCTGTATCCAAATTAAGAACAATTCCAAATGCATTGACTGCTATTAGATCTTCATTATTTTCAAAACCATGTTGAAGAAGACTAATCAAAGCTAAAATTAAAAATAAAAATAACACCTCGAACGTCCGATGAAAGTTCGTTCTACTACTTGTGTACCTTGTTGTTCCTCATCAACCATTAAACTCCAGATACAATATTTTAATGTTCTATACTAACATAAATAAATGTGGAAACCTCGGATTTAAATCCGAGTGTTATGTGTACTTCAAAAAGTGAAGAAACGATTCCTTAACCCAACAACTTTTGTTCAGAATTTTCGAAATCTGACTTCAGATTCGGATTCACCGACCCCGATTTACTTTCGTCAACCTTTATACAGTATCGTTATTTTCTTAAAAAACGGAGTTCAAAATTTTCAAAATCTGACTTCAGTTTCAGGTTCCTTGACCCCGATTTGCTTTCGCCAACCTTTATATAATGTCGTTATTTTCTTAAAAAACCCTTCCTTTCACCCAAAAAATGGAGTTCAAGATTTTCAAAATCTGACGTCAGATTCAGATTCCTGGACCCCAATTTGCTTTCGCCAACCTTTATAAAATATCGCTATTTTCTCAAAAAACCCTTTCCTTGGCCCAAAATTTTCAGCTCAATTTTTAATGCTTTATATACCATTTTGTAGCTCGTGAAATTCTCTATCGAACGGTGTATAATAGTTGGGGTTTCATTTGACTATGATAGGAAAAGTTTTTTACGAATGTGGAGATAGGTCGATTTTTCTATAGGAAGCCATAGGGAAAAATGAGTATTTTTGCAATAACTCAGGAACGGCTCGGCCAATCCTTCTCATCTTCGAACTCGACCGAGATATTGTTGAGACTGAACTGTGTAGAAAATTTCATCGCAATCGGACTCTCCTTTCAAAAGTTATCGTGTATACGGACGGACGGCCGGACACACTGACCGATTTTAGTAGTGTACTCACTTTTTGAGTACACAAAAAACATATGAGAAAATTTCCAACTGACGAATGTTATTATGAAACAAATCAAACACTAAATCATTGTCATAGCATCAATCAGCATATAAATTGAATTCTTTTTTTTTTAAATAGAACTCAATTGGATATAGAGAAAGGCTTCGATAAGAACGAAATGCTTGAAATAATAGTAGTAAATAAATCTATTTCAAACTCGTCAATTTTTTTCATTTTGAAAATCTCAAATATTTATTGTATTTTAATACTGATTTTTGAATCCTAGATACATTATTCTTGATATATGTTTATTTCAAGACATTATTTTTATTCGTTCACTCGTTAAAAAAAAAGTAACCTATTTAAATGGTTTTAGACATGCCTGAAATTTTTTTCTATTTATACGTAGACCAACGAAAAAGACAACAAACCAAAATCATACAAATAGAAAATTGTTTTCAAGTCTAACTAGAAATAAAAGTTCATTTTAGAGTGCTTAATTTGAAATCATGGTAGGTCTCTATGCAAAAATAAACATATTCTTGATACAGAATATATTTGTTCTGCGTGTTCATTGATAGTACGAGATCCTGTACAATTCACAAAGTGTGGTCATCGACAGTGTCAACCATGTTTCGCTGCTCAACATGAGCAAGTTTTATTATTAATTTTTTGTATGATTCTTCATTATTTTCTTTTTAAAGAATGACAATTAAATATACAAAATATCAATCAGAAACATCACGAATCGAAGTAATATATCTCTTCGTAATTAAAGAGAAAATATATTTGATTTATGTAGATCGTGCTTGATCGAGGTTTCAAAAATGATATGAAAGCACTACCTATTGATTGTTATTTTTGGATGTTGGTGTGGGGGTAGATGACTGGGTTTGAGTGTGGTGAGTGGGTATGGGTGATGTGGTGAGTGAGTGTGTTTTTTTTATGTTTTAATAAATTATGGCTTAATAAAATAAAAACTGTAAAAATGTTAAATTTTTTTAGTTGCTTGCAAGAAATAAACCGTTTGAGACCTTGGAGATAATCCTTACAAGGAAATGATAAGTTTTCAAATGAAAAAGAATAAAAAGTAATTATATGGTATTTGTCTTGACAGAGAAAACTTTGCACAGACGATATAGTGTTTGCTTTTTTACAAATAAAAATATATTTTTGGGTGTGGGTGTGGATGGGTGGTAGTGGATGTGGGTCTGGGTGTAGCTAGGTCGGTGTGGGTGAGTAGATGTGGGTGGGTGGGTGTGGGTGAGCGGGTGTGGGTGTAAGTATAGGTATGCAGTGAAGAGAAGAGGGTGTGGATGGTTTTCTTCTCTTCACTACATACCTATACTTACACACACATCCACACATCCACACCCGCACAGCCACATCCACAGTCACATCCCACACCCACCCACACACGCACAGTCACAGACCACACACTCAACAATATATTTTTATTTGTAAAAAAGCAAACACTATATCGTTTGTGCAAAGTTTTCTCTGTCAAGACAAATACCACATAATTACTTTTTTTCGTTTCTTTTTCATTTGAAAACTTATCATTTCTTGGTAAGGATTATCTGCAAGGTCTCAAACAGTTTATTTCTTGCAAGCAACTAAAGAAATTTAACATTTTAACAGTTTTTATTTTATTAAGCCATAATTTATTAAAACATCAAAATAACACACACTCACTCTCACTACACTACAAACACTCATCTTCACTACTTTTGCTATTGCTTCTGTTGTTATTGTTGTTGTTGATGCTGCTGCAAAATGGCTTGTGCATTATCTAGAAAATAAAAAAAATAATATTTTAAGAAGCGGTAAAATTTATAAAATACTTACTATAATTATTTCTATTGTCGTTTATATAAACATAATGACTTTCACAATCGTCGGCTTCTTGAGCAGTTAATTCTCTAGACATACTTGTTGTCTCTAAGATAACAAATTATGTTGCATGCGCGTCAAACTATAATAATTAAAAAAGAATTTTTTATTCATAAACGCCTATATTTAGAAAGGAAATAATACATCGTGTACAACGGCTTGTGCTTTGTTCAATTGTTGATTATTCATATTATCTATATAAAAAAATACAATAGAATCCAATAAATAATAGATACGGATGAAAACATGTAAAATTCTGATAACTAGTATATTATTTCTCCTCCTGTTTTCGTTTCGACCAGTAGTGTCTAACTTTTAAAACCTATTTCTTCTTCTTCCTCCCTTTTTCATTTTATGTATATAATTAACTGTACAGATTCGTATTTTTTGACAGAATCTAGTCAAAATCTTATTTTCGAAAGAAAACTCGTGTAAAATTCTTCGAATTTGAGAGAAAGTCTGGCAAAAATTCTCTACCACTTTGGTAGAATTATACTGTAACTTGTCTTTTTTTGTTGTTGTTGACACAAGGAATGGCCCCGCTTCTTATGCATCCTAAATGATTATCGTAACAAATAGCTAACAATAAGAAAACAGGACATTGATATATAAATTTTGTCACCTCATCAGTTCATAGTAATATTCTTTGGAGTAAATATATAAATATCGATTTGTTTCTGGAAAAGTGTATCATAAGTAGATATACAGACGACTGTCCATTCGTGAGAAAAGTCTCCACGAAGATTTTTTTCTATATGAACGAATAAATGATATAATTATTTCGGTTGCTTATTTATTAAGATTTTTATAAGCACCTATTCGAGATGTTTTTTTCACATTTTCTCGCATTGTCAAAGTCTCCCTGCTTTTACCTCTTTGTACCACCCCTGAATACGAAAATAAAATATAAGATTTAATCACTTATCAAAAATGCCAACTGTATTGTGTGGCAAATGCATGATAATTTTAAAAAAATATACATACATCTTTTTAATTATTTGTAATTGAGTTTTACGAAAAAATGAGCGCTATTAGTTTGAATATAAATTTTTGACTAAATGACTATGGCCAACACATATGGGGAACAAAAGAGAGAGAAGGAATGCGTCTTATATCAGAATATATCTTTCCTGGCATAAGCTATGCTTTCGTTATGTGTCATGGTATTACATCCATTATGCTGGTATTTCTTTTCGTATCATCTTCTCCAAACACTTCTATATCAGTGTTCTGTTCGCCTTTTGTTTTGAAAATAAATTTGGAAGAAAAGAACAAAAGAATGATACGTGTAACAATGTAAAAGATAGTGTGAGAGTGGGAAGCACAGAGACGAGAAACAATTTACGTGGCAAAACGTAAGCTTTTCAAACATATTTTTAATTCATAGCCTGAAATATTTCTTTAATACTAATATCACTGATAATATTATGTTACTCTATTGGCTAAAAAAATTCCTCCTTCAAAGCATGTTTAACTATGTTGAGTAGAAAAATACAGTTTTGAAGAAATTTATTTAAAAGAAAAATATTTCATGATCTATATTCGATACGTTCACTGACTCGATAAGCATAAAAAATATTAGAGTCAGACATCTTTGAGTTCCATATACTCTTTTAAGCAATATTGAAAGAAATATTTTGATTAAATGTGAGCTAAAATGAAGATATTATATTAGAAAAAATAGAATATTTTTTCTTAACATATCAGTTTTATTGATCATATTCGGCCTGTCATCCAGTCTAGCGAAGTCGATATCAGAGATGCGCACCGCGCCTAAAAAATGAGGCGGGAGCGGCGTGGAAGACGATGTAAACCTTAATGCAGTGGTGGAGGCGGCCACCGCCCACAAACCTCTTTGAGGAGCGGTGTGGCCGCTTATGATACCTGGAGAATTTTTTTCTCAGTCTTTTTGCAACTTTATTGCACTAGCATTTCTTTATAAATAATGCTTCATTTCATGACAATTACCTATGAACAAAACTACACAAGTAACAGAACCTTAAAAATATACTCAATTTAACAAAATTTAACTAGATATAGATACTGATATGTCACTGGTTTCTGTATTAATTTGTTCTACACTTAAATTATGGTAAATTCAAGTTCATGATTAATTTACATCTTATGGTTCTTTGGATAAAATTCATCAAATTTGAGATACCAATCAGCTGAGTATTGTCGTGGCTGTTATTTATTTGGAGGCACAATCTAGAAATTCAATTATACAGACATAGAAGTTGTCAATTTTTAAAAGCATTATCATACTTTTAATTCTTCTACATTCATTTTTAATACATATTGAATATGATCTTTTACTTTCATAACTTGGTGAGGTGCTTTTTCATCAATTTGTCTAATTTTTCAAATAACAATTGGTTGTTCATTGACGTTGATGGACTACTGTCATTCACACATGACAATTCAATAATTGACTGGTTATTACCATCATCCGACATATTAAAGATTTTCAGAAATCAATATAATAAATAATGGAATATTATATAAGATCCAATGAATCTAGAAAATCACAAGGATCAATACTTTCCCTTACTTGTTAATATAGACAGAAAATCTGATGAATATTATAAAAAAAGAAAGAAAGAGTGAATTAATTAATACTAGAAGAGACTTTTATAGGTCTAAAATATATAGACAAATACATCTATACATCTGTAAAAAAAGGTAGAAACACAAAGAGAAGAATAAATGTCAGAGTGACAATGTAGACGGACAAAACTTCACCCCAATAGAACGATATACTATTTCAGAGAAATAGACAATCGCAACGAACAACATATCTAGTATGTGTGACGACAAGACTTGAAAGAAAAAGGAAAAAGATATAATGGCGTAGCCTATAACGTGTATTAACTACGATGTTCAGACAATTAAGAACTATTAGGAGTAGAATTTAATGAAATTTGGTTTCTCCTAAGAATAATTATCCTGTGTTGCCACTTTGTTTTTTTACTTTTAATTTAGCATAAAAAATTCACAGATGTCGTCCGAAGACATTAAAACTGACATTGTTTTTCGAGATGCGACTTTAAAAAAATTGGCAGCTAATATGATCTGGGTGCGGCCGTGCCATCATCGCGCTCAAAATTTTTTTCAGCGATGCGACCGTCAAAATATGAGTCAGATTTCACATTAGAGCGCGAGCGGTGCACATCTCTGGTCGATATATAATGAAAAATTTGATTTTGTAGCAAAATTATTTCCTTTAAAAAAGAATCAACTTGTCAACACAAAAAAAAAATTGTCTCGGCATAGCAATTTAAGGGTACAATAATCTAATGGTGTAGAGATTTAGCCATTGAAGCAATTTAAGCGGTATATACTCTAGAACAATTAGTCTTCTTGTAAACCAATAAAGGGATTTCTAGCTGACAGAAAATTCTACTAAAAAAGTCGTTCGAAAACGTTCAATGAAAAATACTTTAGCACTGTGAATATTTATGTATTATTTATAATGGCACTTATCACTGCATTAATTACACTTTCAAATTCTCAACAACAGAATAATTTAATTTTTAAGTATGACTTACGTATTGATTTCTCCTTGAAGTAGACCTAAACTAAATGTATAAGAAAAGAATTAATTTTTATGAAACATCACTTGCACATTGATTTCTTGTTATTGTAAACCTAACTATATAAGAAAAGAATTTTTAATTTTTAAATAGTACATATACATTTATTTGCTGTTAATGTAAATCTAAATATATCATTATAATTTGACAGAGTGTTCTAGATATGAGGTGGTATAGTATCATGGAATGAACTGTGTATCTCAGAAATATATTGTATAATCAATATCGATCTAAATAAAAATTCTTCAGAATTTAGTTGATTAAAATCTTTAAGAAGTTTTAACTACTCTTAGCATTATGAATTCCGTCAGTAAATAATGTGATTTATAACAGTATTTACTAAAAGCTACAGAAAACTTGATAACAACTTCTTTTTCTCCTCATCCCAGTGAACTTTTATTTTGTTAGTCTTACACATCTCTAGTTATGAATTATTCCTTTATTGTATCGTTTCTAGCAATTTTGACTGATTTTTTTCACAAATTAATGATTCTCTGATCTTGAAATAAATTTTTGTTGTTTGTTTTTGTTGTTTATTCATTGATTTTCATTGGAATTTCATTAGAAAATATTCTGATTCTATCTGTTTTAATAAATCGATTCGTTCATCACAAATTAATGACTATGGATAATTTGACTTTAATGTATGGACTGACTTGGTAAATTACAATTTATAGTCAAAGGCTGTTAGCGCAATTCCTTCGGGATTAAAATGTGAAACACAATGTAGCTGTTGTTACTAGTCACACCAATATGGTTTTCTTCGATATACATTGGGCCCTATTTATTCATCATTTTTCACTTAATGCTCTAGAACTGCAACAAGGAAATAATTGATATGTTTTTATGAGATTCTAGTGACATAATATCGTAAATTGTGTATCCAAACATCTGCCACGGTCTATGATGGATATAGAGTCTCTCTGTCACGGCCTGTGATGGGTATGGATTTTCTCTGTCACGTACTGTGCGAGAGGGGAGGGAGTGAGTGCAAAATTTCTACCCTATACATTTCAACATTCCTTTCAGATCATGTTCCACAATCATAATCTACCATTTTTATTAATCGTAGATGTAGAACTTTGTCCATTAATATCAGTCCGATTTGGTTGGATTATTGAAAAACACAAATGAATTCTATCTCCAGCAGGTATTATTGTCGTTAAAAATGTGGAATGAGCAAGTTTAAAAAACATGAAAATGTGGAACGACTTAACAAAGTTTGATTCGTTATTTTTACAATCGGTGTAAATAGAACAATAAGCAAGTTAATCTTTTCGTAAGAATATTTTTTAGAAGAAACTTATATGCAAAGAATCGCCAAAAAACTGACGAACAATCGCAGATTTTTTTAAATCGGTTAAAATTGTGTCGATTTTCATAAGATGTAAAATATTCTGATGTTTTTTGTATTGATATATTAANATAAGTACGATAACAAATTATAAAATTTTATGGACTAATAATAAAAATTATAAAATATTAGGTTCTTTGAATCTGGTATAATGGAAGTGTATTCTTATTTGGTTACGTCTGATTTTGGTATCTGGTATAGATACCGAAATATCACGTGGTGAATTGAATATCATATAGCTGTTCTTATTTTTATTAATATTTTATAATTTTTATTATTAGTCCATAAAATTTTATGAAAAATATTTGGTTCAATAGTTGAAGATTTCACTGTTCGATGTATTTGATCATCTTCTTCATCAGTAATAGCAATTGCATGATGCATCTTAATTATAAAATCGAACAAATAAAATGAATTTTTTACAATAGACTATTCTAATTCAGTTTCTTCAATGTTCCTAAACGGGAAAACATGGTTTTGGATTAAAACATACTGAAAGAACCAACATATCTGCATTGATGAAGTGTTCAACTTTAAAAAGAAGTTGATTAGGTCAAGATTCTCTAGAAAACCTCTATGATAAGATTAGATAATGTTTCATTATCTTACTTCAAAAATAGTATCTTCAAAAAATTTAATAAATTGTTCTAATTTTTCTTTATCATCTGTTTCATTGACAACTAAGTGTAAAAATGCTTTTTTCGATTCCTAAAATGAAATTAAAAAACAAAAAATAATTTCCTTCTCTTTCTTCGTTTTTTCTATTATTATTCATTTAGATAAATAAACTTTAATATGTGATTTATTCCATCCCATATTAAGACCAATATCTCGAGCTGAACTATGAAAACGTTCGGTAAATTCCAGAAAATCAATTTTTCCATCTTGATTTATATCAACACAATCTAATATATAATCTATATCTTGACTAAATTACACAAATAATATTTGGATTTGTTTTTAAATTCGAATTTATCATTTTTACCTTGAATAAACTTTTTGTGCTTACATAGCACGACGAAATTTTTTTGGAGAAATAAATCCATCTTTATTTGTATCATATTCTTGAAAAGCTTTAGATGTTGTTAAATCTTTTATTTTAAAAAATATATAAAAAAACTGCGATAATAATTCAACATTAACTTGAGATTCAATTAATGTATTAACCATTTGTTTACCAACTAACATGAACAAAATAAACTATTTAATTTTATTCACAGGTAAAAAACAAAACGATGAAATAATAACAAATAAAAATATATATAGAATATCTTCAAGAATTGATAGTAACATAATACCCATATCTTTTTGTAATTTCATAAATTCACGTAATAGTTCAATTTGTGATGAATTCTAAAAATAATCGAATATATAATATTAGACGATAAATCAATCATATTTTACTTGAGATAATTTTCTTTGTATATGTGCAAAAGTATAGAGAAATCCAGTAATAGTATCTCACAAACGACTGTTTGCTAATGCTAATTGATTTTGTGGACATGGGCCCTAAAAAATATAGTAGATGATGATTATGACAATGACTAGTTCATATTCAGATGATATTCATTGGATAAGTATTGACGGATTCACGAAATTATCTCAATGACTGTACTATGCTATTCTAATGTGTTTATAAGGTACGTATGTAACTATTAGGGAATAATAGGAAAGATTTGACTTCAGACAAAGAAGTAAATTTCCTTTATAGTTTTCGATAACTAGAAAGGATTATCAAATCAAAATAAAACTTTTAATTGACTAATCAAACCTGAATATATTCAGTTAATGTATTAAAAACTTGTTTAGCTACATTAATAGCTCGAAAAAGATTATCTTTTCCCTTGCATAAACTGTTTCTTGGCTGGAATAAGGTCAATAAAAATCCATTAATGATTCCTAAATTAAAATATATTGAAGAAAAAAAATTATATAAAATTCTTTTGCTTTTTCTATATTGCTTGCAAACTAAGTAAATAATCAACAGTACAAATAATAATATTGACATTTGTACTACTTTCAGGTTGTAAACAAGGATAATTTTGAAATTCAAGATTATGTCCTTCACATAAAAGTTGACAATAACAAAAAAAGTGATATGATAAGATCAGCATCATGTAAATTCTTTCCACCGGCCATTCTTTCCGCATCGACACCTATATAAAAAGGAAAATCAAACATTTGATATAATCATAGTCCATCATTAAGCGCTAATATACCAAGTACTTCAGCTTTAATACAACGTTCAAATGTATCAAGATCAAGTACACTAAAATTAGTCATTAATGTTGTTAATGATGTANAAATGGCAAAGACATCTTTGGAGCCTACTCTCGAATTTTTCCCAATTTTGCACCCACCCTCGGATAAAAATATGGGATTAACAAGATCTGTTCTATAGTGGAACTTCATTAGCACACCTAGCTCTATCATTCCTAGTGGTTTCATCAAATTAGGTTGGATAGAAAAAATTCAGGACTCAAAGGGTTAAGCATATATGTTATCTAAAAAATGTAGACCACAATGTCAGTCTGGTCTCTTAAGATGTATGATAGCTTTACTCGTTGTGAGACTATTCTCACTGACCTATATTTCTAACGCATTACATGCACTCAAAATTTCACATATCTAACCCGAAGAATTTATAGTGATGCTGTTTTACTCATAGTTCTGTTCAGAAAACAAGACAAAAATATCCCATTGAAATGAATGCTAAATAAAAAAATTTGACAAGCGCTCTATTCGCCGAGAAAAAAAACTAACCCAATTGGTTAATGTAGATTGGAGATATTCGATTATTTTTATCATTTAGGTTATTCATTATCTATAATAATTTACCTGCAATACGTTTCATCCATGGAGCTTCAATAGCATCAATATTGTTATTAATTAATTTTAAAACACTACCTAATACAGAATTCATATGATTTGCTGTAACATTTGTTATTTGTGGTCTAATAAAAAAATAAATAAAAATTATGATCTTTGAACTAACAGCAAAAGAAAAGTTCATACTCAGTTATTTGTTTAACTTTTTCTGGTCCCATTGACCACCAATATGATAAATAGGAACAAAGACATGGAAGAATAACTTCAACAACATAAGGAGCATCTTCATATTTTACTTGTGAATCAGCATGTTCTTCAATATCTGCTATTAATTTTTTTAAATTAGGAATTGTTCTTGAAATATTTGTCATAACATCTATTTAAAATAGAAATCATATAGTTTTATTTTTCAAATTAAAAATTATTTTTTTTTAACCATGAGCTTCTGGTGATAATTGTGAAACATTTGATGCATTTTTATTATTTCCATTGAATTCAGGTTCAAAAAATGCTACAGGAAAACATGATGCAAATGAACTTAGACAATCACCTACTAATGGACGATGACGATTTAATTCATCAATAATCCATTCTCTTGAATAAAAGAAAATTTTCATTTATTATGAATTCTACATTTCATAAATCAATAATTACCGATCGACAAATTGTCTTCCTTTTGTTCCCATAATCCATAAAGCATTTAGAATTTTATAACCAGCCAATTGAATTTCATTTTCTATGAAACAAAAAAGCATCAGTGAACTTATATAAATATTAAAAAAAAACACAATTTTTGTTGTCTTTTTTTCCTACGAAAATTTCTGAATTATTCGATAAAAAGATTTTTTATTCTATATCTGTTTGCAAATCGATTATTAAAAGTATTTCATAATTGTGCACATTGTACTGACATTGAAATATGATCAGTCAGTCTATCTCATCGACAATTCAACTCATATTATGATAGTATTGACAGAGTAATTAAACAAATGAATTTCAACTTTGAAACTTAGTCTATAAGTAGATCTTATCATCTAGAGCATATCTTGAAAATTTCAGTTATCGAAATGATTATCTTTTTCATAATATGTTCAAGAATCAATTTGATTATAGAAAAAAGTTCGAACAAAATCAGGAGTTCCTTATTTGAACATGGGTACCCCCGTTCTATAGTAAAAATCTAGAATCATAAGGCGCGAATAGGGTTACTGATTAAGAACAGGAGAGCAGGGACGTTTCCTTGCTAAAACTTTCTACAAAATTTTTACAATCTCATAGAAAGTCGTGATAGAAAGAACATTTACGCGGCTTTGTTCCCAAAATATGAGCTGAAACGTGATGAATCTTTTCAATCGGTTCCATTCATTTCGACTGCAAACGATCGAAATTTCCTAAAAGATATCCAGTAAATCCTTCTGATTATTTATCAACTTGAGGGTGTGAGTGTAGATGTTGATGTACGTCAATGCGGTTACGAGTAACTTTCCTTCACCCACAACCACACTTGCATCCATTTTTGATATTATACAGGGGTAGGGGTGGGAAGTTCCCGTTACGTTCCCGGGTAACGGTAACTTTTCCGTTACTAGTTACCCGGGAACGGTAACGGCCCGTTATCAGTTACCTGGGAACGGGGTAACGGAAAATGCTCTCCTTCCTATTTTCCTTATAAAAATGATTTTTGAAAAAAAATTTTTTTTAAATTCAGAAATAGACTTTTTGAGAAAAAATAATTTTTTTCGAAAACACCCCAAAATTTTGTTGTAAAAAAATTTGTTTACTACAAGATTTTTTTCAAAAACCATTTTCATAAAGAAAATAGGAAGGAGAGCTTTTTCCGTTACCTCGTTCCCAGGTAACTGGTAACGGGCGGTTACCGTTCCCGGGTAACTGGTAACGGAAAAGTTACCGTTACCCGAGAACGGAACGGTCTGGTAACGGTAACTTCCCACCCCTATTCAGGGGAACCATTCTTACATTATGTATTTGGACTATTCAATTCGATACTAATCTCAAAGCTAATTACTGTTCTTGCGAATATCATACCGAATACATCTACACCATAATTATTCTTTCCCAAATGATCAAGTAATGATGAAAGTACAGGTAAAAGAACCATATGTATATAAGCTAGACTAGTTGTTCCACGTTGTAATGTTCCTTTTATATTACTATAACGTCTTTGTTCGAGATTTTGTACAGTTTGATTAAGATCTTCAGCAATATTATTAAATAATGGTAATAATGAAGCACGAACCATTTCTTGACTATTTTTNAATACAATCATTCGATTTGTTGGTATATATCATGCCATAGGCTAAAATTCCAGTAAAATACCTATAACTCTGGACAGAAGACCTAACAGCCCTTATCCTTTTAGGGTTTTTCATACCTCACTGGGGTCTACCTTATGCACAGAGTCCGAACTCAAAAGCGATTTTACACTTGCATATGTTCCCTCGTGAGTCGAAAAGACATATGTCATAAACGACCGTTTATGAAGAAAAACAAAGAGATAAAAGGATAAAGTTCTCTTCTCTATATAAGAAAATATATGACTATCGTATAATCATTGCGTGTACATAATTAAATTAGTTGAGAAAACTAATAGTACTTTTATTTTAGAGAATTTTATCGCATCAATTCAATGCATAATAAATATAAACTTTTTATTTTATTTTAGTTGTTAGATAGATTTTATGTGTAATAGTTGAGATAGGTGTAATATACGAGGAAAAGTATTGTAAATTAATCGTATACGGTCTGCATATTCCTCGATCTGATATTCACTAGAATAGTGGCGAAAACAGAAGACTAGCGCTCCTCTTGCTTCTGTTTGGCGGAGGAAGGCAGTGCCAGGTGGAGCCATCGCTAATTGCTTCGTCTTATCAAAAAATACATGGTACTAATAGAATAGTAGCACTCTCCATTACATTTACTAGAACTAGAGAGCAGTTAGTTTTCTAATTTCACCCCTAGTTATTTCTCTCCTCCTCGCTATAAAGCAAGTAGTTCAAGAACTTGTGGACTTTGATAAATTCATGAGAGTCCTGAACTCGATGTTTTTTTCATCTATTAAACTAGATCATCAAATAAGGACTAAAATAAATGTCTGAATACAACCGAAATTATCATCATCCGATAGAATTCAACTTGAATACTTGCATCTAGGCGCAGTGTTTTCTCCAGCATAGAGGCAACATCGCTCCGAAGATCATGTTGACTCTTCCGAACTTTGCGGATATTGCACCATATATACTATGAGTCTGTGTACTCAAAATTAGGTCTTCGCTTTTTCGAACTACACGAATAGTACGGAAATTTTTCTTTCTGTATTATATTTTCAGTAGGACAAAAATAGAGATTTTGCTAAAAAAATAAAAGATGTATTTACCCGCTGAATTCCATCATATTGATTATAAATTAATTTAAACATTTCTCGAATTAAATTTGGATCATTAATATGTGTTATTCGACCCCATTTAATAACTGTTTCTTTAATTACATCACAAAGAGTTTCTTTAAAAAAGAAAAACAAAATAAATCATTTATTTTTCCATAGGTTCATCATTTACAACTTACTTCCTGATTTCAATGTTAATTGTTTTTCAATAATAATATTTTCTTCTTGCTTCTGTTTTATTGCATGTCGTATAAGAATTTCAAGTAAACGTGAAAATAATGAAATTTGTTCACTACGATCAATTTCATTTACATTCAATTGTTGATAAATCACAGGTCTTGTCTATATTTACAATGAAAACAAAATTTAATCAAAAGCTGTTAGCACAAATCTTATGGAATTAAAAAGAGATGAGTTCATATCCGATTTCGATCTTTGATCTGTTACGTTCTATGAAAAGTTCAAATTTTCATCCTCATAATTCAACATTCTTTTTAAATTATGTTTCATAAAAATATAAATAAATAAAGATTTTTCAAACCTCAACAACTTGTTGTAAAACAAGTAAATTTGAATGGAAAATTTTTAACATATTTTTTATTTCTTCTTCTATATCTTCATTAAAAACAATTGTTTCATTTAAATCATTTTTAAAATTTAGTAATGCTTGCATCTGAAAAGAAAAAAAAAAGAATTAGTTTTTTTCAAAGAAATTTCTTTAATTTACTTGATCTTTAGGTGGACAACGAAATTCTCGAGTTTTTTTTGCCATTAAAGCTGGTGGTAAACTTGATTCTTTTAAAACTTGATATCGTCGTTTTTGATCCTAGATATGAGTATGATTTTTGTTTTTCTATCATAAAAATAAAATATTTATTAAACTTACTGCTTGTAATCTTCCAACAAATTCTTCGGAAAATGTAATAAGACTTTCAATACGATATTGTAATTGATAATCACATAAATGTTGTAAAATATGACACAATTGAAGTTTAACTGGTTCATCTAATGTCATTTCAAGTAAACCTTCAGTAAAATTTTCTTCATTTTCTAATCCAAATGATGTTGGATCAATTAAACGTAATAATTGTTGAATATCATTTACTTCTACAAAAAAACATATTATAGAATAATATTTGAATTACAAAAATATTTATTATTTTTATACCAAGTGTTCCCATAACAAGAAAAGCATCAACTAATTGAAGTAATGGTCTAAAAAACATATGATTTTAAAATAAAATAAAATATTAATTTCAGTATTTACACAAGCCAATTTGCATATGTACCACCGGTTGGATCACGAAGATGACGCGAACTTTTTTCAATAGCATCTGTTAAAGAAGTCATGATATATTCCTTGAGACTTGAAACATTGAAGGGTGGTGGAACAAGTAATTTTCGTTCACGATCAACTTTAAAACTAAATAATAAATAATATTATAAGACAGTTTATATTATTCAGAAATATAATATTTTGTATGGGCAAGATGATTCTAGTGGCGGCGGAACTGGGAACAAAAGCAACTTATTTCACTCATAAATATATAATACATTACAATTAGCATGTTTTGTATTAATGAAATATCGAACAATGCCAGTGGTGACTTTGAAAGAAATTCATTTTTATTTAGACAGTTTTGTATACTTTCAAATAATGAAATTCCAAGTGAAGGATATACAACCAATTCCACCAGAAAGTTTTGGAAAAAATGATTCGAATGTGGAAGTAGAAATACAATGTCCGGATTTTTCCGTATTCAGTGGAAAGCGATCATCGCCGCGACTAGAGCCGGTTGTAGGATACAATTCTCGAAATGCTGCTTCCAAGTTTCTACAAACGCATAACTGATTCAGTGTGAAATTTCTCAAATCAGTCTAACCTATCTCTAAAGTTTTTTGTTATTATTTTAAATCAATCTAGATTAGTAATACATATTGTTACGAATTACGATTCAAAGAAAAGACTCTTAAGTTATCTTAAAAATAATAAGCGCAAATTTCCTCATTCATGTCGTAACGTGCATATTCATTTAACTACGTTTCAGCTAACGGCTTGTTTTGAAATGATCGAACATTTANAGTTTAGTTAATTTATTTACTGTTGTATCATAGTGTCGATTTACTGATTTAAATCTTGATGTTACCCAACCAATAAATACTGAACGTGGATTTTGACCAGGTAAAATTCTAACTGCATAATAATAATCATGAATATGTTCATTAATTATACGTATATCATCATCTTCATAATCATTTGTTTGTTGATCATTAAATTCTGTATCATTTTCATTTGTAGATTTTTCTGTCATAGTATTATTTGATTGTTTTATTGGAGGTTTTAAGGCAGATTGTAATTGATTTTGTTGATTTATATTTATTGCATTTGTATCTGTATTTAATTTAACCATACGTTTTGTAGGTTGTTGTTGTTGTTCTTTTAAGAGTGATTGAAAAAAATTATTGATTTTATTTGTTGATGATTTTATATTTGATTTATTTTCATTCATTATTGATAATGGACTTTTTCTTGATGTTGATTGATCAACAAATTTGACAAGTGAATTTGTTGAATCAGATTGAGATTTATTTGTTGTTGAACTTTCTGTTTGTTCATTTGATGATGGTGTAGTTGGTTTTGGTAGAAATATAAAATTATGTTTTTCAGCATGACATTCAAGATATTCATTTAAGACCATTTGACGTCGTTCAAGAGTTACTTGTCTTTTATTTTGAAAGGAAAAAAAAAATTCAAAATTTAATAAAAAAAATGAAAAATGAAAATTACCTTGGTACAAATTTATCATGACATGATATAGGAAGTGATAAACGTAGAAATTCAAATTCAACTTTTTCCAATGTTCCAAATAATCGAGATTGTAATTTTATTAATGGTGGATCATCGCGACTATGTTTAAAAAATAAAATAAATTCATTAATTTAGAAACCAAAAAAAAAAAAAACATAAACGTAAGTCTTCATGATGCTGAATCTTAACACTTGTAGATTCAATAAGTTTAGATATTTATGTGTGCATATACTTTTTTAACAATGTAGATTAAACACATGATCTTGCTTAGATTGTTCAAGTACAAAATAGAATTATAATAGATGGTATTTAATTTTCTTTAGAACTTCATAACCGAGACAAGAAAGGACTTTGAGGATCAATAAATTCTTCATTATGTATTGCAATATTTCAGTCATCCCTGTTATTGATTTCATTGAAGTATATCAAACCTTTATAGAACTGTAACAATTGATGTGAAGCAGAAAATATCTGTTGCTCTTTGGATAGAATATAATTCATACATTGAAAGCAATTATTCTCGAAATCAAACATTATTCCTTAAAAGTTTGAGAAACAAAACTTCTACTAAATTCAAATGATAATCATTGTATTAATATATATTGAAGATCAATATTTAATCGAATGAGTTAACCAGAAAACGTTCCCAATTATTAAATAGATTTTTGTTTGATTTAATAGACATCCTTTTCACATTAAAAAAAAAGTTCAAAGTAAAATTAGATATCATTTATCGTAAATCTCTTTGCATTCAAGTCATTCTTAACAACATTCTATGCAAAAGTATATGCACAAAAATATTCATACATCTCAGATGTATATATCGTAGATGATATCCTAACGTAAGTGACAAATCTGTTTATTGTGTTATATACCTTGCACCAATCCGAATGACTTCGAAAGATGATGAATTTGACTTGACTGGTATAAAACGAGGAATAAAATTTCAATACCAAAATGTTGCATTTTTTGACATATTTCTAAAAATTTCAAATCAATAAGAAAAAAAAATCTTTTGATTTTATATGTTGTGGAATGAAGAATTAAATTAAAACTTACACGCAAAATGGTTCATATCCTTCTTGTAAACCACAAGATGTAAAATATTTTAATGAATGAATATCTTGTCCAAAATTGAATCGAGCTTTTTGTCCACTAAATGATGTTATTGCTGGTACAAAACCAATTTCATCAATATCAAGTCCATCAAAAGATGTTTCATTACCATAATTATCTAACATTAATTCACCATTTAATGAAAAACTTATTGTTTTATCATGTAAATCAATCATACAATCAACAACATCATTTTTTGTCCATTGTTTACCAAATCTATCATATGTATTATGATGAAAACGTCGTGCATTTAAACCATCAAATGAATATCCATAGGAATCGGTACCAAGTGGATAAAATGCACCAAGATTTGATGCATGTCCCCATCCAATTAACATTCGACCTGATGTTAATAATTCAACTTCATAATACCATTTACCACGTGTTACAGCAAATGTTTTTTCAGCACGATATGTTCGATAATTTGACATAGGTTCATTATTTTTAACATCTTTATTACGTCTATTAAGATCTTCAATATCACCTGTTGGTGTATCTATTGTATAGCCATAAGAAAGAAGTGTTTTAACAGTTTCACTTGCTGTATCTCGATTGATTTTTTTAATACTATCATCAATTATTGAATATGGAAGTAAATATGGACTTCGTTTATGATGAGGATTCTATAAAAAAAAAACAAGAATAAATTTGACATTTAACTAAAACTCAATCATGAATTAGAATACAAAGTTTTCTTGTATGAACATACAAGCTAACGAGGGAACTATCCAAATTGTAACCTGCTGTTCTTTTTCTAGTAGTTGTTTAAGTTCAGATCTGGTTCAGTAAAATTTTAAAATTTTGGTTTCGCATATCTCTATTCATGATGTCTCGAATATTCTGGAAGTTTCAGCCGACAAAAAAAAAATGTTCATTTGTCAAGATATTCAATTTTCAAGTAAACTCGATTTATATGACATATCTGTGACCATACGCTGTTTTTGAAAATTCAATAACTATACAAAGGAATATTCTAAAGATTATTAGACCTGTCTATGTGTAAAATTGCAGATAAAAAATTCAGTACAATAGTCCATAACTTGGTTCGAGAAACTCATCGGAACGAATCCTCTTAGCCTTTTCTAATCTTCCCGATAGCCTTAGGTGAATTTAATATGAGCTCAAACCTAAAGATTACATTCTGGACAGTTTTTTCATAAGCGTAAAATATCCGAGTCAGTTCAAGAATGAACTTATATTCTGTAGACATTGCTTATAAGATCTTCATATATGTTATGATATCATTCGATAAATTTCAAAGAAAAATATCGATTCTATATAAATGTTAACAATCATGTGGTTAAAATATTTTGATTAACTTACATCGGATACATCATAAGTAAATCCATCTTTAATTCTAGCTGCTGCCCAAACATTATACGTATTTTCAGCTAATAATTCAATTAATTCATCCATTTTAGTAGATAAAATAACATTTGATAAATCTAATGGTTGAGATTTATAACTATTTGATTGTACATATGTATTTGGTAATTTAATATATTTTAATCGACGATCATCTGTTTTCATTTCTATACCAATATGATAACCAAATGCTAATAAACTTTTCAAATTTTCTACTGTTGTTGTTAGATTATGTTGTTTTTCTTCGATTGGAAGATTATCAAATAATGTTAAACATGGATTTATCTTTTGTATATCATCTCGATTCTTAAAATTTAAAAGAAAAATATTTCTATTTTTATTTATTAAACAAAAAAAAAAAACAAAATGAAAATTTACTTCACCAAATCGCCAACCATTAGCAATTTTATTCATACACCATAATTCATGAGAATTAGCAGCTAATTTATCACATATATTTTCAAGATATGTTGGTAATATAATATGATTTGTTCGTACTGGTTGTGGTGTAAATGCAATATTATGTTGAATATGTGATGGACCATTAAGACAATTTCGTTCAATATTACCAAATGAAAAACATGGTTCAATACAAACTTTTTGTTTAATTAACATAGCTTCATAAAGTGATGCAACACCTTCAGGTGGTTGATGCATAAAACGACCATGTTCACCACCAAATATATATCGACAACTAATTGAAAAAGGAAAATTTTTGAAGATTTTTTTTTTCTTTTGTATTTATCAAACCTGACACGAGATGATAAAGACATAGCTGGATAGAACATTCCAGTTAGATTAAATTCTCTTATAAGACCTTTAACAGGTAAACCATTTAATGAAAACCACATTTCAGGTATATCTAAATCTAATAAACATCCAATAACATCATTTTTTTTAAAACCAACTTGTTTTGTATCATTATTTGATACATCATATGCGCGACCAGCAAACCAAATATTTTGACCGTCGAAACCATATGAATATGTATTATCACCAATACCATTTGATGAAAATCCATCACCATGACCCGGTGATGGTTGAAAATGTGTTGTTGCCCAACCAATACGAATATGTGGTTGAACATGTGTTACTTGTTCTATATGATCAATAATAACTTCAAAATACCATTTTTTATACATTGATTCACCATCTTCAACTCCAACAACAATATTTGGACGCATGCTAAAGAAAAAAACAACGTTTTTTTTTTGTTTTTTGGTTTTTCATTCAAATAAGATTTATATGTTCGAAATGAATATGACAAAACATCATAAATATCTAAGGTTTTCATTATTCAAAAGAGAAGACTAAATGATATTCTGACACTATTTCTTTTTCGAGATGGAAATTCATCATGCTGAGTCGAATGTAGATATTTGACTCTGCTATCTCAATATTATGATCACAGGAAAATTTTTACAACTCTCGAATAGAATAATCTAGGAATGGTGACCTTACTCAAAATAAAAGAAGCATTTCTTTTCTCGATTACTTCTATTTAAATTTTAAAATATTTTCATTATTTCTATCCGATATCAGAGATAAAAAAAAAGGAGAAATTTCATTTCGTAGATACTACTATCGGCGCCAGAATTCAAGGCGGTCGGATGTTTTTTGAATAACTTTTGATAGGAACAAGATAGAGACCTGCGATTTTCAGTGTTGGATAGCTAAGACCTAGGAGCATATTTTCATAAGCAAAATCTTTTCTGAGAAAAAATTCGAAGATCGGTTTTTTAGATAATTTCTGAAAAACCATGCTGGATTTCTGAAAACTGCCATAACAGTCTATTGATTTTTTTACATATTCAGAATCTTCATCAAAAACTGAGTCGAACCACATATGTTTCGAATATTTTCACGAACTTTTTTTTTCGTCGAAAAATTCACCCCTGGTCCCCATGAGGGGTAAGTCAAAAATGAAGGCAGCCAAAACTCCATTTTTATTGTTTATTCATTCGCCATTTTATGCTCTACTAGCATTTTAGAAGTTCTGAACTCGATTTCCGTTGTCCAAGTGACTTTTTGACTGACTTTATTTTTTGATCTCTTCCTCAGGAGGACCAGGGGTGAATTTTTCGGCGAAAGAAAAAGTTTGTGAAAAGATTCGAAACATATGTGGTTCGACTCAGTTTTTGATGAAGATTCTGAATATGTAAAAAAATCAATAGACTGTTATGGCAGTTTTCAGAAATCCAGCGTGGTTTTCCAAAGATCCTCTGAAAAACCGATCTTCAGATTTTTTTTTTTCTCAGCAAAGATTTTGCTTATGAAAATCTGCTTCTGGGTCTTGACTATCAAATGCTGAAAACTGCAGGTCTCTATCTTGTTCCTATCAAAAGTTATTCAAAAAACATCCGACTGCCTTGAATTCTGGCGCCGATAGTAGTATCTGATAATAATAATAGTTTTTTCTCAAATACGAAAAATGAAATCTTATTAAGAATTTTGAAAATATTACGAAAACATACGATACACAGTCAAACCTAAATACTGAACCCTTGAATATGAGTAAAAGTTCTACATTGTCAGTAAATTTTCTCACCAAGTAACATGATCAACTAAAGCAGTTTGTAAAAGAAGATCTCGTCTTTGTACGAGACTTTCCCAAATAAGATTTTGATTAGCACGAACAGCTACGCCATTATTAACACAAAGTGAACATAAAACATCAAGTACTTTTGGATCTCGACCATTTCTATCAAGTAATCCAATAACTAAAATTTTCAAAAAAAAAAAACAAAGAATATTTTCAATTATATATTTAATTTAATTTAAATTTTTTAATATTTACTTGCAAGTATATGTGATTCTGTAATCATATTTAATACTTCTGGACTATCAACAAGTACACTATGAAGTACTTCTAATACTCCACTTGATGCTTGTTGGGATTGTAAACGATTAACAAGCCAATTAAGTCGAGCACTTTGAGCAAAATTTGAACAATTAACTCGATTACCTTTAATTAATGCAGCCAAAACAACATAAAGTTTATTTGTAATATCTTTGATTTTTTCTTCAACACCTTCTAATAATGTTGATTTATCTCGACGTTCACTAAAAAAATTTATTGCTGCAATTAATATTCGAATCATTCCCTTTTGAAAAAAAGAAAATAATAAAATTCAATAATTTAAGTCGAAATTAATATTTTTTTGAAAATTTTATACTTCTTCTTGAAATAAATCTTGTCGATTTCGTAATATTTTAAGACGTAATTGTCTTTCTTCATGATCAAGTGATGATAATGGTTGAGAAAAAAAACCAATTAAATCATGTAAAAGTGCTTGTATAACATCACTTTTACTTAATAAATGATTTATTGCTTCAGAATCAAATGACATTGAGCTTTAAAAAAAGTTTAAAATAGAAAATAATTAATCATATTAATTTTGTTTGATATTTTGTTTTTATTTACTAAGTTCGATTAAATCTTCCAAGAATAGCATTACATATGCGAATAACTAAGGCTGTTTTTTGCTCTTCTTCTTGAGCTCGTACAAGTCGAAAGCAATCATCCATATGACCTTCAATAGCTGGGATAATCTAATTAAATAAAAAATAACAACAAAATATAATTTTGTTTTTATTTTATTACTCGTTTTTCTTCAACTTTTCCAATTCCTTTTATAGTTAATTCAAGTGTTTCATAACTAATCCATAGATCAGAATCAACATGACGTATGAAAACAATTGTTTCACCATATTTTACTGTTGATAAACGTAAATTATCTTCTTCTTCTTGATTTTCTTCGACTTGTTTTTCCTGATTAAAAGAAGAAAAAAAATTCTTTTTATTTCATTTATATTTTATATTTACTTTTGACATTTTCATTTCAAATGTTACTGCTATAGGACTCGCATAGGTATACGAGTGACTTTAGGACCTGAAATTTATTATTTAAAAACTACAAAAAAATCTTTAGAAAAATATCCTTTACCATTTTCATCACTGATAACAGCTAAGTAAAGACCAGATGTAACATGTCGAAGGCGAACTAATGAACTCCAACTAACAAAACCACTGTACCATCTAAGAAAGAAAATAAATTTGAAAATGATTTTATTTTGATTATTTTCATATATTCTACTTGATTTTAAAACATTCAATACGCCATAATGATCGAGCTTGTTGACAAGCAGCACCACTCTTGATAAATAAACTAAAATAGATAAGAGAATATATAGCAAAACATTTTTTAACAATATTTTTTTATTGAATCATATTGTCTCTTGAGAATTCAAAATGCTCCTTTAGATCACTATTAGTTTATATAATTAATATATATTTAAAATGTCGATAATTGAAAAGCCCAATGGTGACATACAAGTCAACAAGTTGGGTTCAAAAGCTCTATTAACAACCCATTTGCATTAATTGTCGCTGGCTCACAAGAAGATTTCCTTCATATTGAATAAAAGGGAGACAAAACAAAGTCCCGTAAATGATAGTGATGTAAATAGACTGAGACTAAAAGAGTTTGCCTTCTCCCTTGTAGAGTGTTATGAGAGAATCTTCGCCGCAATTTACATACATTTTTAGAGGGTTGAAGTTCTCCTACAATTTTTTTTTCTAATTACGCCACCAGTGTCTTGTATAGATCAAATTTTTGTGACTCGAGATTTAGACTAGCATCAATGACTTTTCTCAAGCCTTTTGTTTTTTACAATTTCGTAATTGAAATCAAAGTATATGCCCTTGTTCTCTTCGTTTTTTCTTGTATGCTATTCTGTTTTTGTTTTGTATACAACAAGCGATCTGTAGGTATCACAGTCTAATAGGCAATGGACTCTCTTAGCATAACTGTTCGATGTCAATAAAGAAAAACCAGTAAAGTAGAAGAAAACATCTTGCGTTACAAAGAGGGTGTGGGTGTGGAGTGTTCATGAATATATTCAAACTGATATCATTTCCACTCCCACATCCACACCCAGCCAAAATTTCAGCTCACCAGCATGATCCGCTCATGATATTGACATATATGGACTGGCCCAAATATTCAGTTCAGGGCTCCTAAGATGATCTTTGCTGCAAGCCATTTCTGGACGTCTCAGACCGATTTTGCCACGAAGTTATACATCTCAGATGACTCTTCCAACTTCTTAAGGTCAGCCCTCATACAACCTGGTTTCTTGGGAGAAAACCTCGTCTGAAAACCACGATTTTCATCAAAAATCCATTTTTGAGAGAGTTCTGCTGATCGAAAGAAAAGGCATGCAAAGCTGTAATTTTCAGGGGATACACATCTCTATATACTCTGGCTCCAGTGAAAATTTTAGACATCTAGTACATTTCTATTACGAGTTATGAAGCACCAAAGTTGCCCAAAATATGAATTTTTGTTCATATTGGATGAGTCATAGAAAATGAAGGACGCAATATTTTGACTTGAAATTTATATGGTGGCTATAATTCATAAAGATATATGTCCATAAAAGATTTCAGCTTCGTTTGTCATGCCGTTATTGAGATATGGACCTGTCAAGATCCTTCTTGACCGAAGTGCTGATTTTTAGTGCTTTTCGTAAAACTGCCATAAAAAATCAACAGTTCAATATTTTTCGAAACGGCTTGCGTCAAAGTTCATAAAACTCTTTCCTCTATAGGAATATCCTAACCTGAGCAAAATCTGAAGACCTCGTTTGAGCAGCATTTCTATGCTGTAGGTCGTGGCTTACGTAGAATGGCTCATATATGACTTTGAAATTTGCCTAAAGTCATAAGCTCTTAAATACATTAAAACTGTTTTTTCAGTATAGACATTTTATTCGAATATAATTGACACATCTCGATGATATTAAAATAGTTTCAGTGTAACATCTACATATCAAGCTGAGTGTAGTTCGTCATGAGCAATAAGTTTTTTCTAAACTAACTCAAAAAATAATCAGATATATTGCCTAATACTTTTCGTCCATTGTATCTAAAAGAAACACGCAAAGACTTTTAAAAGACGTTCTGTTTCATATACACATAATAGTCAACAATCTACACAGACAATCAATTCGATCTATATGTGTAAATCTTGTTTTAATCCTAATTTTTATTCTCATATATTATTAAATTTGCTTATTACCATTGAATGTGTGTTTTGCTTCTCGTTTTTCATAATAAACAATGTTCCTATTTTGCATAAAGTCTCAATGAAAAAAATTTGTTTAACCACCTTCAACTCTAAATTGTTTTGTTAGCAAAAATCTAGTTTTCTCTATAGAAAACAACTCGATCCTCGATGGATTATTAGTCATAGTTATCATAGTTTTCTGCACATGAGTTCAGCTCATTAAAAGTATTTCTCATATAAGTACTTGGAATAATAAACACTCGGGCGTAGGTGTGAATGTTAATCTTCTCTTTACTCATACCTGCATTCATACTCACACCGACTCACACCCACACCCACACCTTATCATAACTTATAGATAAAATTAATTATAAAATAAAACTAGGTTTTTTTTTACACTTTTTAAAAGAAATAAAATAGCTACAATAGGTTTATCATATTTTTATCAAAAATAAATCTTTTAATTAATTAATTTTTAGTATAAATCAAGTAAAACAAAAAGTAAAAGTTAAATTTATTGTAATTTATAGCAACATTTTTTTAATGAATTAATTAATTTTTGCAAATTAAATTGAACCCTAGAATGATTTTAAATTGTTTTAAAATGAAAAAACAAAATGCATCGAAGTATATTATTATTTGAGCAAAATAGAGTAATAAGATTAGATTCTATGTCGATAAAAGTCATATAAATATAACTTCATTAAAA
This sequence comes from Rotaria sp. Silwood2, assembly GCA_905329745.1. NCBI lineage: Eukaryota > Metazoa > Rotifera > Eurotatoria > Philodinida > Philodinidae > Rotaria > Rotaria sp. Silwood2. The sequence goes on from CAJNSZ010000179.1 coordinate 35,418, forward strand.
TACCATTATTCGATTGTCATCTTTAATTCAAAGCTTGTTTCATAATACAAATTTCTTTAATTCTTTTAAAACAATAATAAAAATACAGTATATTAGATTTCTATTGTCTCATCTGAGAATACAAAAATAATCAGAATTATTTCCAATTGAACTTACTTTTTTTTCTTCGAATAAAAAAGAAATAGAAGAAATAAATCTTATAGAATTTAGGTAAAAATAAATTGAAAAATATATCTAAAAAAATGAATTTCAAAAACAATAATTATATATATCTTACTAAATTTCGAGTTATTCAAAGAAAAGTCGAGATACTTTTGAGTTATTTTATGTAAAAACTTAGCATCAAAAAAATATTCATTTGGGGAAAAATTGGGTTGGTTTCTTTATGAAAAAACATTAATAAAAAAATCTAACGCTTTTCCTTTCTTTATATAATCTTTACGGTTTGCGTTTGGTTTGTATACCACACAAGTACTGAGTAGTCAATTGTGCCGTACGCATACCAAAGTCGTACCGTTCGACATGAGAATTTTTTTATTTCATCGCTTTCTTCAACATAGAGAATGTACGCTCTCGTTCCTTGTCTAACGATTTATTTTTATTAAGTGAATGAGTTGAGCCAATAGAATGTTTTTTTCCTCTCATTCTGATGACCAGTAACACACAAAGATATTGCCGACCTCAAGAAGTACTATTAATTCTTTCTCTTTTGTCCGTTTGTATAGTCCAATATAAACGTTATTCTTTATTCTTCTATGTGTATATTAAAGCGAAAAAATTAGTACACACACACACACACACACACACAAACAATTACACTTTATTACAAACATTCACACATCTATTTCATTTGACAGTCACATATTGTACTTCACGCATTGAGATGGCAACATCTAAAAAGACAAATGATCCAATTGTTCAAGTAAGAATTATTCTTAATTCTATTACCTAAATATAATTTTTTTTTTAAGGTTTTATCTAAATTAATTGATGCTCCATTTACAGATGAAAATGAAAAAATTAAATACTATGTTGAGCAAAAAGTTCGCGGTCACTTGCAAACATTTTTTATCTTTGCAAGTGGCCGCGAACTTTTTGCTCAACCTAATATATCATGTTGTAGAGCTTTTCGAGGCGCGTCGAACGGTATATAGTAAATCCTGTTTTCATAGAACTTTGAAGGACCTAGAGTCAATTTACTTATAGACAACTACACATTCACACCCATCCATACTCACATCCACATTCACAAGATGACCGGAGATGGTACGTATATGAGGTTGTAGTCCGTCAAAAACTATACACACTCACATGCGAGAAATAATATTTTACAAATGCTTTCAATTAATAACAAGAACCACAATAATCATTAACTTATCGTCCTTGGGTATGGGTGCGGATGTGGATGGGTACGAATGTGTCGTTGTCTATCAGTAAATTGACTCTAGGTCCTTCAAAGTTCTATGAAAACAGGATTTACTATATACCGTTCGATGCGCCTCGAAAAGCTCTACAACATGATATATTAGGTTGAGCAAAAAGTTCGCGGTCACTTGCAAACATAAAAAATGTTTGCAAGTGACCGCGAACTTTTTGCTCAACATAGTAGAGAACTAAGTGCTCACCATAACTTCAAAAATAAATGAAAAAAACGACTTTCCTGTTAAAATACCAAAAAGCAAAAGAAATAAATTTATATAAATTATAATTTATAAATTCGAAGGCACTCAAGTTAAAATAGCAAAAAAGCAAAAGAAATAAATTTACATAAATTACAACATATCACCGTGGAGTGGTTTCGAAGGAAGAGTGTTCGGAAGAAAAATTTTTTTCTTCCGAACACTGCCTTCAAAACCACTCCACGGTGATATGATTTATAAATTCCAAGGCACTCATGTTAGAATAGCAAAAAAGCAAAAGAAATAATTTTATATAAATTATAATTTACACATTCGCATGCATCTCCAACATCACAGTCCACTTAAAGTGTTCCACTATTCGAGAGAAACATGGAGGCGGGCTAAGAGAGAATATGGGGGGCTAGGAAAAGGCAAATCCCAATGAAGCAATAATCCACTGAAGGAAAAGCCGTTTACCCACATAACTAACCTTTTATATCAGCGTCGCGGCGTGGGGGCGCGCAGCGCCCCTCGACGAGTCGCGACCCATGCACGTCTTTGTGTACACCATCATTGCTACTCCATGCTGCACGGCAGCTCAAGCTTCTCATATACTTCTTGTAGCATTCCAGAGCATGTTGTAGCATCCCACAGTATGCTGTAACACCTCATGGCAAGCTGTGGCATCTGATGGCAAGCTGTAGCATTCGAGGGTATGCTGTAGCATCTCATGGGATGATGTAGCATCTGAGAGCATCTCATAGGATGCTGTAGTATCTGATGGCAAGCTGTAGCGTCGTAATCGATGTTTGTACCATTCCAGGGCATGTTGTAGCATCTCATGACATGCTGTAGTATACCAGACTGCTATAGCATTCCATGACGTGTTGTAGCATCATAATCGATGTTTGTAGTATTCCAGGGCATGCTGTAGCATCTCATAGCGGTGTCTTCGAATTTCCGGAAACGCAAATTGACTTTTCCAAAATGAAATTTTTTTCCGAAAATCGAAAACGATTTCTACAGGGCAATGCATTCATATGATGCATTATATTACTTGTCAAGAAACTCAATAGGTTTCCGGACGCCAAATCAATTTCCGAAAACTGCATTCCGTTTTACTAGTGTGCATACCAGGCATAATGGACATAAACGTCATCNATTCCAGTTATATTAAATTCTCTTATAAGACCTTTAACAGGTAAACCATTTAATGAAAACCACATTTCAGGTATATCTAAATCTAATAAACATCCAATAACATCATTTTTTTAAAAACCGACTTGCTTTATATCATTATTTGATACATCATATGCACGACCAGCAAACCAAATATTTTGACCATCAAAACCATATGAATATGTATTATCACCAATACCATTTGATGAAAATCCATCATCATGACCAGGTGATGGTTGAAAATGTGTTGTTGTCCAACCAATACAAATATGTGGTTGAACATGTGTTACTTGTTCTATATGATCAATAATAACTTCAAAATACCATTTTTTATACATTGATTCACCATCTTCAACTCCAACAACAATATTTGAACGCATGCTAAAGAAAAAACAACGTTTTTGTTTTGTTTTGGTTTTTCATTGAAATAAGATTTATATGTTCAAAATGAATATGACAATGGTCTATTATCCTATTTCAAAATATAATGTGTTCTACTGTTTTTTGAATAACTTTTGATAAGAACATCATAAAGCTCTGAGATTTTCATCATTTACGAGAGAAGACTAAATGATATTCTGACACTTCGAGATGATAATTCATCATATTGAGTCGAATGGAGATATTTGATTTTTGGGTTCGAGCTGATTTAATTCTGCTATCTCAATATGATGATCACAGGAAAATTTTTACAACTCTCGAATAGAATAATCTAGAAATGGTGATCTTGCTCAAAGCAAAAGAAGAATTTCTTTTCTCAACTTAATTTTTTTTCTGTATCTGCAGAGAAAAAAAACAAATTTTGACTCATACTTGTCTAATTCTAATTTTTCTTTGTTAGACTTCGAAAAAAAAAGAAAAGTCTACATCATCAATTAAATTTATTTCTTACCAAGTAACATGATCAACTAAAGCAGTTTGTAAAAGAAGATCTCGTCTTTGTATGAGACTTTCCCAAATAAGATTTTGATTAGCACGAACAGCTACACCATTATTAACACAAAGTGAACACAAAACATCAAGTACTTTTGGATCTCGACCATTTCTATCAAGTAATCCAATAACTAAAATTTAACAAAACAAAACAATGAATATTTTCAATCATATATTAAATTTAATTTAAATTTATTAATATTTACTTGCAAGTATATGTGATTCTGTAATCATATTTAATACTTCTGGACTATCAACAAGTATACTATGAAGTACTTCTAATACTCCACTTGATGCTTGTTGGGATTGTAAACGATTAACAAGCCAATTAAGTCGAGCACTTTGAGCAAAATTTGAACAATTAACTCGATTACCTTTAATTAATGCAGCCAAAACAACATAAAGTTTATTTGTAATATCTTTGATTTTTTCTTCAACACCTTCTAATAATGTTGATTTATCTCGACGTTCACTAAAAAAANAGACAGAGAAAATCGATGCTAGGACGAATCATCGTATAAAAGAAACAAGTTGCAGTCAGTTTTCTTGTTAAGAAAGAAGCACTAGTCAATGTATCATATTAGAAAATCTACTCTCATGTTTTAAATAATGTGATCTATATCAAATTATTTAAACACATGAGAGTATGTCTGTCGCTGCATGTGTTATTGTAAGTGTCACGATATGGATTTGGGTCGAGAACAATAGAATTTGGTTATGAATTAGGCAAACTGTAACCATCTTCCGTATACTCATACCCTCATATCCGAAAAAAAGTTACAACTTTTTGGCCATGCGATGATATGTTCGGAAGGCGTTGTTCTGCGACGAACTCTTCGGTCGTCATGAAATCTTCATCTATTGGTATCTGTTTTGTGAAACATCATCTGAATATAGTTTTGAAGTACATACGGAGAGATTCGGACATGACCCTTTTCCTATCAGATCACTCGATACAAGATCAGCGATTATATATCACAGTATATCGAAGAAAACAATATGCGAACGATTGGTAACAATAGCTACATCGGATTTCAGATTTTAATCCTGCAGAGATTGGTCTAACAGCTTTTCAATCAAACTATAGATTTAATTAATTATATTTGATTCGATAGTCTTCAGTTATGAATACATGTGACAAAATGCGGCTAACTTGTTTTTCTTAGCTAACTTTATGAATATTCTATCGTTGAATAAAATATCGTGCAACATCTCGAGTAGTTTGACCAAATACAGCTAATGCTTCATCATGCCATGACATATGTGGTACTAATGTTCGTATAACATTATCTAGAGCATAATTTACATTAGTAGAATTGACATAAATGAACAAAACACATGAAAAAAGATATAAAGACTATAATTACCTGTCTTGTAGTTTTGAACTTCTGTGAAATCTTTTTGATATATATTTCAATAATCTTTTCCAATAAAATATCGATGTTTTCTATCAGTTTCAGATGTTGAAGTATTGAAAGTAAAAAATATTATTTACAATGAGCAAAATAGACTTTTTTCTTCTGCTATTTATAACTTTTCTCGATGAGATAGTTCGACAGTTTTGACTCTGTTCACGCTAGACGATAATTGAAAAACTCATGGAATATGAAAAAAAAGAGAAGCCACCCTCTATGTAAATGAAAACATAAGAAAACAAAACTAGACCTATATGAAAACTTTTTGTTACAGACATATTAAGTTGACTAACAGAGTTCGTTCTCTGTGTATCAAAATTCTTGTTGTCCTTATTTTACAGAAAAGTTTCTGAGATATTTCATTCATCTTTCTTCTTCTCTGTGTAGAAAGTAAGAAAATGAAAGACCTCTGCCAAACAGTGTAACATGGTATATTATTTCAAGTTATAAAATTTATGAAATAAAAATGCACAGCAAAGTTTAAGTTGCCGAAAGATTCATTTTTCACTTTTATTTTTGAAACATTTGCAGAACACATCTTGGTATAGACATAAGAATTTTAACATAGTCTCTCCATTATATCTCTAATATATCCTGCAAGTTTCATACGATTTGAATGAGAGTAATCGAGACCGATTTTGATGAAAGGAACAAGAGTACTGACCCCGAAAAAACATATGGAGGGATTAATTACAAAGAGCATGAAATCCTCATTCTATTTGATCATTTAAAATTATCTCTAATGACATAGAACTAATTAAACGAAGATTAACCAAACATGTTATACAAAGACTTTTTAAACCTAAGTTATTGATTTCATTATTTACTTGAACTAATTGTTGTAATTCCGGAGTAAATCGCTCAATTGTTTCTCCATCATCTTCCTATACACTTTCATCCTTTGTTACTTGTGTGTCTTCAATATTCAAAAAAACACTCACAATTCATACTAACTATCCATTTCAATAAAGTTAGAAACAAAAAATATTTTCTTTAAAATCTGTGAAATAATATTCATTAGAAGTATTACAGGAGCAACATTTAGCACGAAAAGAAATACCATTATTGTGTATAGTATATAACAAGAGCAGCGATGCGATTATTTTAATAAATATAGGTTTAATGCTAGCGATATTAACTTGACAATAATATCAATGCAGTAACTTCTATGATTACTTTTTTTCGTTGATTAGTAGTGAGTGTATTACAGATGTAAAATAATCATCATTACCATTGTCTGATTTGATATTACTTTGATTTTTATCTGTTTCTATTTCAATGATGACAATTTTGTAAAATAATACTTGAAAATATTAGATCAGATAATACTTATTAAATTTAGATTACGTAGAAACAAAGTAGTGTGAAATATTATTTTACAATTGGCAATAGAGTTTTGTTAAACATCGTAACAAACGAACGAAATCCATTGAAAGTAACATTATCGAAAATGAACTCATCAATCTTTTGTATAATATAGTATACTCATCCTTATGCATACGAAACAGTCATGATATTTGGAATGATTTTCTTTTTGATATGTAAACAGCATTATCTCCTCATGTTCCTTTATAATAAATAAGAAAAGATGTTTATTTTTACCTGTTAATGTTAATCGCATCCCTTGATAATGAGATAAAAAGATTAGTAAATAATTTCGGAAAAAATAAAATGAATTTTCTTACATCAACTGATCAGGAAACTTAATGTCTGCATGTCCCCCATTTAGAGGATTGAATAATGTTTTCAGATGATTAAAAATCTAGAATAGATTCAGAAATGTTGTGTATACAGTCAAACCAAAAACTATTCACACAACCTTCTAATTTTTTTTTATATTTATTGATTTGTGAAGAAGAAATAAGAGATAAATTGTTTCTTTTTTTCATCAGTAGATATTTCTCGATTTATATTATTTTCGATATCAAAATTATTTCATGCGTATATCACTGGAGTGATTAAAACAAGCTGCATCCATTCATATGATTATCAATACAAAAAACTAATATCCACAATAAAAACTATTCCAACAAAAGGAAAAATTCTCTGAATATGATAGTATAGAGGAAAAATCATCAAAATATTTTCAGTGCAAAAACTTAAAGTTTGGAGAAAAGCATTATACCACAGTATTGATGCTACACGCAGTCCTTGAAAGAATACTCAACTGTAAAATACAATAGAGAAAAAAATTCTCTACAAACTGGTATATTTATCAGTGGAATATCCATGTTGTGTCAAATTTTATTTCATTGTCTTTGATCGTATTGATTTAAAAGATTAAAAAAAAAGAATTTTCGTTTTCCTTTCTTTTTATGCAACACGGATTTTTCATTCTTTTTGTTTGAAAATTAGACTATGGACGTCAAGAAAATCATTTCCAACATCATGTACAAGTGCTCTCACTCATACCTACGCACGTATCCTATTTTTTCAAATAAAAAAAAGAAAATTTTGTTTTTTCTTTCATCCTTTAAACCGATTCAATGTAAGAAAATGCATAAGACTTAGTGTTACAAGAATATTTCGCTGATAGTTATACCAGTTTCAGGGGAATTTTTTTACTCTCTCGTATGCTATACAATACATCTGTCTTATACTAACTTTGTTATGAATGCAGTTGAGTATTCTTTCAAGGACTACATGTAACATCAATATTCTAGTATAATACTTTTCTCCAAGCTTTCATTTTTTGCGCTGAAAGTATTTTGAACTGCTAGATTTCGTACAACTTTTGATGGGCTCCCCAGCAGTATATTTAGAAATTAATCCTGGAAGCATTTTGATGATTTTTCCTGTATAATATCATATTCAGAGATTTTTTCTTTTTTTTTTGGAATAGTTTTTATTGTGAATATTATTTTTCTTTATTGACAATCATACGAATGGATGCAGCTTGTTTTAATCGCTCTAGTGATATACGCATGATATCATTATGATGTCGCAAAGTTGAATGCTTTAGTATGAGAAACAAAAACATCTCATCCTGCATACATCGAAAAACCGATTGTTTTTACAAAACAATGTCTCATACTTCAAGATGATAGTCCAGAGTCATAATTTTGATATTGAAAATTATATAAATCGAGGAATATCTACTGATGAAAAAAGAAAAATTTTATCTCTTATTTCTGCTTCGCAAATCAATAAATATAAAAAAAATACAAGAGTGCCCGAAAACTTATTGTTTCTCTTTTTAGTTTTCTTACCTTGATAGGTGCTTCATTAGCTTGTTCAGCCATTTTGGCAGTAGCCATTTTGTGCCGCTACAACTGGCAATAAAAAAAAAAAAAATGAAAACTCGCAACTTAATACTTGGTTCAACAAAGTACAGGTTCTTTATTTATGTTAATTCATTTTGGATGACGTTACATTTAAATAATTGACAAGGCAAAATTTCTACGAGTAACTGTGCCAGACATTCGCGTTAGCGATAGCTCATTTGAATGTATACAGTTTTATCTTCATACTGTAATGTCTCATTAGAATATCTTTCAAGAAAAATTATTAAGAGTGAAGAAAATATTCAGATGGCTATCATGATTTATTTTTATTAAAAAATAATTATATAAAATTATCGTAGGAAGAGTGTTTTATAATTTATGAAATAAAAGCATCCACTCTCAATGATACATTCAGAATTGTGCAACTGCAATAGTTAGTGCACGCAAGTGTCAGTGTTAATCAAGGATTGGAATGGAACGATACAGAAAAAGCATAGTTTTGATAGAGTTAGTGTTTGACTTTTGTAGACAATCTTGATGTCAATTTAGTTAATGCTATAGTAAATACTCATACTAATGCAATCAATGTTGGAACAGATGTTGTATTGCATATGCTTTTATTTTTTTGGTAGAAATCAATGCATGATGTACGTGAAAACAATATGAAATCTCATACAAGATACTAACTCACCGCATACATTCATCACCCCAACGACCATAGCATAAATCAATTCCCCCAATGAAAGCAATATTTTGATGGATGACAACCATTTTTTCATGATGAGACCACAAAAGTACGCAATTCTCAGTATTATGACCAGGATGTCGAATAATCTTAGATATTCAAGTAAATGAGCTATTTATGTTATTTTTAATTAAAACACTCAGTAGGCTTTAATAAATCCTTTTATACTTTTAGAAACTAATTTTATTTTTGTATATAAACTATTTAAAGCTAAAGCAAATGGCATTTTCTTGTAAAGCATTACATGAACACGAGCTCTTGCATTCTAAAATTTACATCTAACATTTTAACAAGCATGAATAATTAAAGAAATCAAATTCTTACAGTTATTCTTCCTAATATATTATCAAGTCGAAATGTGTTTTCATCTGCTGGTCTAATTAATATAAGTTCAGGTGAAAGCCACCAGTCTATAATAAAAACTTCTTCCTTAGCTGTTAAAAATGCTTTAGCATTAGGTGACATATATGATTTACCATTAATAAACCTATATTAAACATTATATTTTAATACAAGATCATTTTATTACTTTACCAATATGCTAATTGATTTTTTTCGAATAGGTGCATATGAATCGAATCGATTTCGGGTTTCATTGACAAAATCTTTTAGTTGTTCAGTTAAATTTGATAAATGTTTCATCCATTCATTACCATTATGTGCTATTCAACATTTAATAAGTAATATACGCAGTGAATTGCTTATTTTAATACCATCATCATCGCCAATATTTGGAATACCAGTTGAAACCTGAAAATCACAATCAACTAACATACGAAAACATACCTCATGTATATCTGGTCGTATATCAATTATATAACTGTCTTTAATAACAAACCATCTATATTTAACAAAATGAAGATCTCTTTATTGAAAATATAATTCATAAGAAAAAAAAGATGCGTACTTTGGACTATCATGACATTTACATAAATCACAAAAATATGATGCACGCAAAAAAGCATGGTAATCAAAATAATACTTAATAGATTGTTTTTGTAGATAACCTTCTTTTCGACTAACTCCAGGAATGAATGATAACCAATTTACGCCAAAAAATTGACACTAAAAACAATTAAATTAGTACAATATGATGTTATAAGGAGAGTAACTAACCGTTTTAATTGAATTTTTATCTAATATTGTATAGGATTTTCTCTATTGCTATTCATAAGAGTTTTGATTTAAATGAATCATACTCGATCTGCTAGAACAATATTCAGAACACCATAGAACTGATGGACAGTAAAGTAAGATTATTATACAAACACTATTATCTCGACAAATGGAAAGTCTTTTATCAGAGACCCACAAATTGAAAAAATATCGTTTATATATTCCATGAAGAAAAAACAAAGTTTGATGATGATTTCAAAATTACATTAAATGTACAGAATGAAATGAGATGTCAACTACAATTTACTAACTATTCTATTGTTTATTTTGTACTTTCTTCTTATTTTCTTATTATTTGTAAAAATTCATGTTTTTGAACAGCTTTTTGCTTTCACATTCGTTATCAATACTAACAGGGCTACATGAAGTACACATGAAAGTTATAGACAAAAAGTTTTAAAAAATTTTACAACATTTGATTGCTGTTTTTTATGTTATCTTTATAAAATTTTACGTTAAACTTTCAATGAAAGAAATATATGCTTTTGGCCATAACAAAGTTGCTGCATGTTATATCAAAGCTATTAGCTACCATCTAGATTAGTAACCTTGAATAATTAATAATCAGGTGAGATGGTTGTTAACAAACGACACGGGTATGAACGTTTTATCTATTTGTACCCGCACCTACTGCGATCCGAATCCAAACCTCACGCCGCCTTCTTCTCCTCTCCCCCACAGTCTCAGAAAACATCGGGTATACTACCGCTTTAACCCTTCAGAATAAAACGAAGACAGATGAAATCTTCATCTAGTGTTATCTTTTCTCGCCTAAACAACAGATTTCATTAACTTAGTTATTGATTGGGATGATTACTTTCTTAAATGGTAATCAATTATTCTTCCAGTCAATTAATTACTTGTAATAAAAGTTTCTATATATAAAAGATTATATTTGATTTGGTAGTTTTCGGTTAAGCTACGTTAGCAACATTTGGATTTCTGTGAAAATGAACTCAATAATCAGAAAGAAGTTTCTCATCAATTCTAGATATTTGATTAGTCTATACGTTAAAATTAGTAAAAATATTAACTACGAAAATCATACCATTGCTGGATGTGCACAAAATTTACGATGTCGAAGAACTTTATTGAGACAATCAACAAGAATAGGCTATGAGAAAAGACAAACAAATTAATGAAGAAAAAAAAAGCAAAGTTCATTTTTTAGTTTACATAATGTTCTTTAACAATGGAATCATCAGTAAATGCTATTGGATAATCTCCTGTTGGAAAATATAGATATTCATTGTTCTTATCTTGATTACTAAAAAAACTGAAATTATGATAACAAAAAGTATCTAGTTAAAATTACTGCACTTATTCTAGTTCATTCGTTTGTTATGGTCGAATGACACTTGTTGTTAGAAAAGTATCAATTATTTTTAGACTAAGATCCTGCAACCCAATTCAATCCGAGGATTAGCTTCGATTGAGCTTTCTGAAGTCAAATGAGATGTAAAACGCAATTCGAAAAATCTAGTTTTTATGTCGGATTCATTTTTCTTGACACAATCTATCGTTCTTTATTATGTACTTTTCATGATTGATGTAGAGTCGATCTATAGTGAAGCAATTGATTTATATTATCTTTAAATAGTCTAGAATGCTTCTAGCAATTCTTAAATAATTTCATAACTTACTGTTTTTGCATAAAATATGTACAAAAGAATAAGAATAAAGCAGGTAATGCTAAGAAATCACAACACCCTTGTCCACTTCTGTTCTTTAATACTTTCCAAAATTGAAGGATATGGATGTGAATGCTCGACTATGGATAAACTACACTACCACTCTCATCTTAAAGAAAATAAATCGACTGCAATATAGATGGCCTCATCATCAGATTCCCACGGATCGAATTTGATCATGTCTATGACAATCAAACTTTTTTCATCACTATTGGAATACGTTTTCAAAAACAAAAGAAGTCGTGTATATTCTAAAAGCACTTGAAATTCTTTATCTCTTTATGTACTTTTCCATCAGCTCACATTTATTTGATCAAAAAATAATTTGAATATGACAAAGGAATCGTCTGCTGACAAGAACGAAGTATTCAAGTTTTTTTGTTATTTGATAATAAAAAAATTTAATCTTTTTAACTATTTCTTTCGTTTTGTTTTAAAAGTTCAGAATGATCTGCAATGAAAACTATTGTCAGATCATATAATTAATTGTTTCGAACAACAAATAATTGCAAGCTAGTAGATACATACATAGGAAGATAAAAAATTTCAAGCGCTTTCAGAATATATATAACATCTTTTTATGAAGACGCACTACTATACTAATAAAAAAAAATTGTCATATTAGTGATCGAATCCGACTCGTAGGAATGTGATGATGAGCGTATGCTGATTGCAGTCGATTTATTTTCTATTGCATCAGAACAAACTAAAATGTGTTTGCACAGGGATGATACATAACTCCAACAGTTTTCAGAGTGTACTTTTGTTTTTGTAAAGATATCTTTTCAAAGTTAATAATATACTAATTCCAGTGATTTGGTGTTTGAAATCATCCTCCGCATCTTATATGCTATTGGGTACCCAACTTCATCAGAGAACACTTCGATAAACATCTCGAATTTTTTTGCATAAAAGATATTTAAAATACATTTTGTCTTCTAATTATTTCATTTCGTACATACATGTCTAAATCATTGTTTGATTTTCTCCTTTCCATATCCGAAAAATTCAACAATGTTTGACGTAAAACTTGAAAATGTTGATAACGTTTTGAAGTAGGCCATTCATAACACCCATGCTGAACTGTTATACAGAATCTTGAATTTAATAATTTTAACTGTTATTTAGTTAAATCTACAAATGTGGATCAAGAAATGCTCCAGAATGTTCGTCAGTACGTTCAGACACAATTGAGTTAATATGAACTGGAACATTGGAGATAAATTCTTCTCCAGTACGACAATGTATATGTTCAATCGTAAATATTTCATCTAAATAACCAAGAACTCAAACAGATAGAAAAAAACGAAGTATAGAAACCTCGTTGAAAATGATCATCAACAATTTCATCGAAATTATCATCAGAATATTGTAGGTATTCCGTATATTTTTGGTCTGTATGATCAGAATCAATGGAATGCTAAGCTTCCTCAGCTGTATTATGGACGAGAGAACCAATTACGCCCGATTCATTGTCAAATGCCATCTAAAATATTTGTTCATACATTCAAAGCATTAATTTCACCTTTTGTTTTTGGCGAATAGAAAGAGATGGAGAGAAAAAATCAATAAACTGTATTTATCTGCATAAGAAAGTACTTAGAAAGGAAAAATGAATGGGAAACATTTTCGAATGTACTATGTCTTTGCTCATGGCGTAAATATCTGCGATAAGAACGTTTTTCCGAAGCGTGCGAAACCGGCCAGCAATAATATATTTCGATGTTACTGAAAAAACTGTTACAGCGAAACGCATTTTTCGGAGCAGAAAAAAACAAAAAAAAAAATAGCTGAGTTCTCGACTATTTGTTGATTCGATAATCCAACTCGTCTTTCCTGTCATCCATGTTCGATTATTACGACTTAACATAATTTTTTAATGAGATTTTAACAGCTCTAACAGACTAATTTCAATAAGAGTGTATATTTATAGTAAAGCTTGCTTTGAATATATATAATTAGCTAATATAACAAATATAATGAGAACACTATCAGAAACGATTGATTCTTCGTCTTATCTTGTTTTGCCTCTTTTATCTAGTTTACGGTAGAAGCAAAACAAGAAAATAATACATTTAATGAGTATCGATATTAAGGCCCCCTCCCTCAAAAAAGTCATTTTTCGTCAAAATGATCGAAATTGAGATTAATTCATAGAAAAATAGTCCGTCATCTGCTCTTTCATACATGACAAAATCTTTTACTCGGCACTTATTTTTTTCAAAAACTTTCGAGAGTTTTTGTCATCCCCCATTTGAAAAACAAGCTGTTTTTACAAAAAATTGAAAATCATTTTTCTTTTTCTTCAGAACATGGATTCAACAACGTATCTCCAGCAAAAGTCTACCACAGTAAGAGGTAAAGTCAATTATCTTTTTGTCTGAAAGCTGGTGTTCAGGGCTAGCGACTCTCGTGGCCCTTTTTTTAAAATAAGCTTTTTTATTATCATAAAAGATAACACCTTTATCGAAAAAGCGCAATTTTTAGAGAGGTTTTTTTTTAGTTGTTGAACTTTAACTGTCTTTTCCCCTCCAAAAGTAAGACTTTAAAAAAAGGGCCACGAGAGGCGCTGCATTCTGATATGCTCTTTCAAACAGAAAAAAGTTAAATGTCTGGAATGAAGTCTCACAGAGAAAACTTGGAGGTACTATAAAGCTATTTTTGGCTTTTGTTTGGTGTATATCTCTGTTAAATATCGTGCTACAGGTTTAAAAATTTTACTACAGTCATCACTCACCAGTCCCAACATATCCTGAGAGTTTCATGCAATTTGGATGCTCCTAAGCTGAGATCCATTTTTAAGGGAGGAAGGCCTTAAATAACAAACACGAATGACAAACACAAGTGTTTTGAATTCTATCTTTCGGTCGTTTTCGCATAAATTTTAGACAAGTTAAGGTCTTTATTAGAGTAACACACTAAGTAACGACAAACAGGTAGCCGATTGCAATATATAATACAAAATATTCAAATACATATACGCTACACAAGTTTTTTGTATAATCTCAGAAATTATTTCTCAACGACAACACGTCGGATGGACTTCAGTTATTTTGCAAAGAAAGAAAATCTAAAGAGCAAAGTTGTTTGGTCAACACTCATTTATTTAGTTGTGCTGTAAGACACGACAGCATTCTCTCAACTAACGTAACAAAAGTTTTCTGATTTCTAACCGAAGTAGTTTTTTAAATAATATCACTTCGAAAGCGAGTCATCATGGATGAAAGAATTCATTGGATATTCCGTAAAAATTACTCCCAAAGCATAGTTTTTAGACATTTTTCTTTTCTTATTTATTATAAGAAAGATTGTTTAAGTGACAATGTAAAGAGAACAAAACTTCATCTAGATGATTTTATAGGAGCCTTTAAGCTCTAATGGAAGACCAATTTAATTTGAACTCTAAAGCAGAGAATATCACGAAGTGAGCGATCAAAAATACTGAAAAGCCAGGGTGCGAATACACTTAACTTTGCATCGTTTTTCAATGTTTTATCATATTAAGTAATCAAGATGAATTATCTGTGTAAAATTGAATTTGATTTACTCTTTGTTTTCGTTCATGTTTGTGTCTACGAATGATCATAAAAGATCAAAAGTGAGAAATAAAGATGAAATTCAAATTAGTTGCAATAATCATTCCATTTCTTTATTTGATAATGATTGATCAAACCCATCTTTGTGGCTGTCCACCGACCAATGTCATAAAAAAGCACTAGAAGATTGACTGATATTTAATTCGCTCGTAAAACTACATGTATTTCGTATCGTTTTCAAAATTTGAATCTGCGGAACTCGTTTTATTTGGACGAGAACGTAGATAAATGCACTGCATTTCTTGTAAATGCAATATAACACGTTTTACAATGCTTTAACTTTATTGTTGAATAAATATTAAAAAAAAAACAGCAAATGAAATTTAGTTCATAGAAGATTTTCTTTTTTTTCGCTAATATATAGAAAAGAATCTTGAAAAGATTCATGATGCAATTAAAGTTATATAAGTGAAATAAGAATTGTTATTATATAACAATACTAATGTATCAACACTATGTACGTATGTCTCTAGAAAGAAAGGAAGCCAATTTCATATCTTCATTGAATATATTAAATGAAAAAGGTATATTCAAGAAAGCAATAAAAATAATTGATAGAAAGTTCTTATTATATTTTTTTATTTTACCTATTTATTGTTACACCTCAAAGCGCTTACACAAGGATACAAAATTTTATTTAGAATTACTACAAAAAATACGTATAACGATATGAATATGAATGCATCATTGTGAGGGTAGGCTATTAATGCTGCATTTTTAACTACATGAGACCTTCCCAGATCAGATCCATGTATCTGTTGCTATCTGTTTTTTAATGTATTTTTTAGCATATGCTCTGCATGAATTTTAATAAGCTATTATATTTGAGAACCTGTGTATGAAAGTCGTCCTTCTACTTTAGTGAAGTTGTAGATGTGAATCTTGCCTTCATCTTTTCTAAAACTGGAAACCATAACCTCGCCCAAGCTTTCTCAGAGGTTTTTGAGATCATTTCTAGCCACTTAAAGTGTTTCTAAAAATATATTCTTGTGTACAAAAATATCGATATCGATACCATGAGAGTATTAGAGAGTTTATGGGTGTGAGTGACGAAACAATGCATGGCATCCAGAGAAATCTCCATAATTTTGTCTGCTATAATTTTTGGTATTCTAAATAGTAGATTTATGCTTATAAGAACATCAGAATGAAAAGTAGTTTGATTATTAGAAAAAATATATTGAAATGAATAGTGGAACCAGGACAAAGTCGAATATCAGTAGTTATCATCTGTGTGCTTAGAAGAACTATATAAAAAGTTTTGAGGACTTGAACGACCTTTTCTAACTATTCCATCAATAGTTCATTGCATATTAGTAATAGAAAATAAATGTCATATGAAAACCTATGTATTATAAAGAATTCAATGAGTAATAATCTATGATGCTTATTTTTTCATTGAGATTTTACATAGATGTTTCTTTGATGATTTATGTAGAACCGAATAAAAGTGAAGAATCACTCAAAAAGGTTTGTCAGCATTTTATATAAAAAATATAATCGAAAATATTAGTTGAATACGTTTCTTCTCGCCGAACACTAAATACTTCTATAAGCTCAGATTGGTTGAATTGATATCTCGTCGCGCAGACCGAAACTCGATGAATCTGTGATTAGGTGTAAGTGTATTTAAATCAATCGAAAAAACAGATCAACCTATCTCTTGACGAAAAGATAAGCTCAATCTGATAGCTTCAACTTTTGCTGTTTAGTAATTGACCAAGTTGAAAATTAAGATAAATTTAAATAATAATAGATCAATGTGCTTGAATCAAAATGACTCCAAAGAATGCCGAATTAATTTCATTGATGTGGTTTGGACTATTAATTTGTAAATATAAACGCTCGTCATGCCTCCGCATTACAATTCGCGAGCATAAAAATTAAAATAAAAAAAAGTGGAATAAAAAAGACGAATCAGAGAAATGGAAACGAGGATGAATCAAGTCACATTTTAGAATAATTATAAGGAACTGATGATGAACTGCTCGANGGATTTGAAATGTGAACATGCCTCTATCCTTGGTAAAAAAATGAGCCCGTTTGGTCGAGTTGTAATGAAGATATTCAACTTTTTCTTTGTGGAGTTACTTACTGGACACCCTATATATATATATATATGCGAAACATTTCTTTCAATTTCAATCAATATAATGAATATGAAAATAAAACAAAAAGAAGATATAATTTTATCCTTTTTTTGTCTTCTTTTTTTTATTACATACAACTTTACTCTTAATATAATCAAACAAAATGTCATGCAACAATATCAATGCGCATTTAGATCAATAATCGATTTATTTTTTTTGCCTAATATGTATTTTCTTTGTTTTAATTCTTTATTTTGTTGTCATGTACAACAGATGAAATAGGTGATGAAATAAAATATGTCATGTAATGTATTTTGTTGTTTCTTTTTCTTTTGTTCTTTTTTAAAATAGCAAATATACATTGATTTTTGCTTGTTATAATTCCATCGCCAGAACTTATTTATGTTATTGATCAAATTATTTATATATCAATTGAGATTCATGAGTGACTTACATTGAGAAACTACTTATTACTATTAATAAAAATAACAAATAAATTATTTATTTATTTAATTTTTTTCTATAAATATCAATGTTATAAAAAAAATATTAGACTAAAATATGAATCAATTATTGATCTACATGCATATTGATATTGTTGCATTACATCCTATTTGATTATATTAAGTTTAAATAAAAAAACATTCTATGCTCTTGATTTATTTCATTTTTTACGTATATTTTATTGACTTAGATGAACAAGGAAAAGAACCCGAACAAGAGAAAAAAAAATCATGAAATTATGGTTGTTTCTTTATTGACGACTCTTTTAAAATATGCACATAAAGAAAAAAAGACAAAGAAAAGTTGACGAGCAAACTTTGGTATTGGCATGGTTGTCAAAGAAAAAAATATAATACAATAAAAAAAAAAGAATAAGAATAAGGTTATCCTTATTCCTTGGTAACACAAAGTCGCTGCCAACAAAAAAAAAAAAAAACTATTAATAAAATTTGTTTGACCTGATTATGTTGTGCTACGTCCACCTAAACATAAAACAATATATTAATCATGAATATAATGTTAATCATATACCTTTAATTGATAATACATCATTTTATTGATCATCATTATAAAGATTTGTTTATGCTTTTTACTGATTAAAATAAGGTAAACATTTTAAGCCTTCACGAAATGTCTGAATTGCCAATGCAATTTTTAATCATAATGGACGATTATCTTCATTATCATTATTTATATTTAAATGAATTGTTGGTAAAAATTTTAAATGTGTTTGAAACTTTAATAAATTTTCTTGTTCAACACCAACTTGGTATAAAATTTGTACAAGTTTTTCAATGGATTTGGTATATATATCAGATGTTGAAAATTTGTTAATTATAATTTCCATTGCTACTTCATATTTTGCATCACCATATAATAATGATGACCATTGTTCCGATGATACGATTAATCCTTTAACAAATAAATATATTTATTATTAAATAGAACTTGAACAAAAAAATAATTATTTACCTGTTTTTATCATCATACCAATAAACGTAGAATCAAAAACTCCACGAAGATTTTCATACTTTTCATATTCAGATTTAATGTATAATGATGAGAAAAATTTATCTTTTTGTTTCATCTAATAGAGAAAAAAAAACTTTTGATAGAATCATTTCTTTTTTGTTATTGTTATATACTTACTTCAAAACAACATGCCTTTGAAACATAGGTCCACGAAAAATTTATTTTATCCCGGTTTAATTTTTTCTATGTTATATGTGAGCTTTTGCTCCTTTTATTCCCTTAGCTCCTTTAACTCCTTTAGCTCCCTTAGCTTCCTTAGCTCCTTTAGCTCCTTTAGCTCCCTTAGCTTCCTTAGCTCCCTTAACTCCTTTAGCTCCCTTAGCTCCTTTAGCTTCCTTAGCGCCTTTAGCTCCCTTAGCTCCTTTAGCTCCTTTAGCTCCCTTAGCTCCTTTAGCTCCCTGAGCTCCCTAGCTCCTTTAGCTCCTTTAGCTCCCTTAGCTCCTTTAGCTCCTTTAGCTCCTTTAGCTGCGTTTACTTCTTGTATCTTATGTGTATCCTTAGTTTTTAAACAGAAATCTAACAATATTTAACACTATAAATTTTGTTAATAAAATTTTTGTTGATTTCTTTGGAAACTGTAGTGAAGATACTTTAATACTATTTTGTCTGCTATTGAAAATCATTTCAAACAAACTTTTCTATTTGACCTGTGATGAAAGGAATTTCTTTGAAACTCTGATACTGACTATGAGTACTGTGCAGAGCCTTTGCTTTTATTACTGTATTTAGAAGAGCAATTTACGCTCAAATTGATCTATTTTATTTTTGCTTATCTAACGACTACTAAAGTAAATCATGATGTATTTGCAACTAAATTGGAACGAATAGAAAATATTGTAATGGTAAAAATGGTTCTACGAATATAATCGGTCTGATTTTCTTATTTTTGTTTCATCTTCTGAATTTTAAACGCTCCAAAATTTCGTCTGAAAAAAAATTAGATTAAGGGCTTGTTCCAAAGCCAAAATATTTTATTGCATCACTCAAACACTATTCTACTATTTGTAACACTAATGAATTATGTAAAACGTAGTAAAGGTAGCTAAGGGAGTTAAAGGAGCTAAGGGAGTAAAGGGAGCTAAAGGAGCTAAAGGAGCTAAGGGAGCTAAGGGGGCTAAGGGAGTTAAAGGAGTTAAGGGAGCTAAGGGAGCTAAGGGAGTAAAGGGAGCTAAGGGAGATAAGGGAGATAAAGGAGCTAAAGGAGCTAAGGGAGCTAAGGGAGATAAAGGAGATAAAAAAGATAAAGAAGATAAAGAAGATAAAGGAGGCTAAAAGAGTAAAGGAAGCGAAAGGGGTGAAGGAAGCTAAAGGAGTAAAGGGAGCTAAAGGAGCTAAAGGCCCAAATATCACTTGGAAAAAGTAAACCGGGATAAAATAAATTTTTCGTGGACCCCTCCATCAATTGGTGAAAGACTATCTATAATGATAAATCAAATGAAGATTAGGTGAAGAATTCATTACCAAGATACTTACTGCCACATGGATCAACTGGTTGTGAATATAATATCTGATTGACTTCTTCTAAAATCGACGATGTAAATGAGCGATCTGAAGACGTAATCGTGAAATACAATAGTATTAGGTGAACCTTCTTTACTTTTAGACTTAGTCGATTGTACCATAGACGATGACAAATCACGGAAGTCATTCGAAGATAAAGATATAGGTAAATCTGAAAATAAAAAAACTGAACTTTTGCACCAACTATAATCGTAAGATCGTAAACAAACTTGAAGAAATATCATCAGCTGTTGTCAAAGCATCATTAGTTGTTGTCAAAGCATCATCAGTCATTGCGAATGAAGAAATAAGATTTGGCTGTTGAAGAGGATTAGTAGTAGCAGCTAATGCTAAAAGAGGACAATCAAACAAAGATCCTTCGAACGTCATCTCGCTTACCATCAGTTGACAATGCTGTACAAGATAAAGATCGAGTTGGACGAAGAACCGAGCGATTACTTAAGCCAATATCATCGATAAAGTTAGATGGAGCGTCAGATGATGATAAAGCTGGTGGTTCGAAGAGCTTCTCTTTGAAAACTGCCCGAGAATCGTAAGGAAAAATTCCAGCACGAGAAAATCCGGATGAGCAATGGCTTGGAAGTATATGATTGCGCCATAGATCTCCTATCTAAAATTGAATGAAACAAATTAAATTTCTTTCGANTAAACACTAACGATATCGTTCTTTTACTCAAGATCTTGTGACAAGATAACAGTAAACAATATCTTTCTCATGATCTTGACAAGATCTTAGACACAGATGTATCCGATGCGCGCAAGCTATTCACATACAAATTATCTTTTCATGATCTTGTCAAGATCTTGCTTATCGGACCCAAGATTTCAAGATCTTGCTTACAAGATGTTCGACTAGGGTTGTCGTTTTTTTTCATTGTTCAATTTGAGCAAAATGATCCAATGACAAATAATTTGATTTTTCTAATTTTTGTATTTGATCAAGAAGTTCATCGTGTGATCTAACTATTTCATTATCAAATTTCATTGACAGTTGTTGTTTATGTTCTTTGAAATCCTTCGGACAAAAGTATTTTTTACATCCAATGCAAAAGTATTTAACGGAAGGTTTGTTGCAAATTGAACATAAATTTGATTCATTTACTGTCGTCATTTCTCTTAGAAGAAAACCAGTCGAATTTACTATGTAACCTAATGATGAGAATATCTCGAATAATTTCGATCTAAAATTAATTCATATGAATATTTATGCAGAAATAATGTTAAGTGATTTACTGAATATTCTTCGTTTATGGTTCGAATGAAATTTCGTTAAATTGCCTCAAATATGACTCAACTTATGTGTAATAGAAACGTAGAAACAAGATTACATCGGCCTTCAATCGATGC
The DNA here is from genome assembly GCA_905329745.1 of Rotaria sp. Silwood2. Taxonomy (NCBI): domain Eukaryota; kingdom Metazoa; phylum Rotifera; class Eurotatoria; order Philodinida; family Philodinidae; genus Rotaria; species Rotaria sp. Silwood2. Next base: position 57,490 of record CAJNSZ010000179.1, read on the forward strand.
ATATACTTATGGCTTAATTATTACACAAATCTCGATCAAATTCGAGAAAGTTGAACATCTGATAAATTCATTTTGAGAACGAAAAAAGTCTTTTGAAATGAATTGATTTATGTCGGCAAAAGTTAGAATTCAATGAAAATATATCTGAATTCAGTATACAGATTTTTCTACTAAGGATAAGTATGTTTTCAATAAATATAACCTTATTTTCTTTCTGTCACATGGAAAATATCTCTGAAAATATAACTTATCTATGGCAAAAACTGAAAGTAATTCAAAATATGCGATGATTTTCCAAACAACACTTATGTTTTGTTCATTTTGACACCAAAATATTGTCTGAAACTTTTTCCCATATTTTTATTAAGGATCACATAAGCTGACAATAAATTGTGTGACAATGATTGGGTAAGGCATGAATGAATGAATGAAAAGTCATCAACAACTTTCCCAACTTTGTTTAATTTGAATCAGTTATGTTCTTAGTCAAGGAAAAAATCTTTCACAATTTATTTTCTTTCAATGTCAATTCGAGCAGATATAGCCTCTCTTTTGATTAGAAAAAGGTGAAAAATCACCAAAACATAGTATGATTTCTGCAAGCAAATTTCTTCAGATATAAACGTCCAAAAAAATAATAATTGCTGTCTTTATTTTACATGTATCATTACTATAAAAGAAGCTATTAGAAAAATTATTTATATATTTTGAAAGCACTTAGAATTTTCACTCACCATGTACATTTATGTTTTTTTTACATTTATGTGCTAGAAAATAAACTGAGTGTAATTAAAGTATCTTCATGAGCAAATGGTCACAGACTCGATTTTGTCATTGTCATAAAAGCAAGCTTTTCAAGTTTTTCTTCTTCATTAAAAATTCAGCTTGGTATCTTCTGATTTAAAAGGAAAAGGCAACAGATGTATTATCAAACACGGATCATTATAGATTATTAAATTGTGACCTTTCTCACTCATGCTGCACTACAAAATCCCAATAAATACATGATGTGTAATAAATTAAACAGATCGTTTTTTTCAGATATCGATGTTCTCTCTTCTAATATAGTCCATGCAAAAAATTCTCTGACTTATTGAGCCATAACCCTAATAAACATTTATGGGGCGATTTTTGACTCATCGCTTAATAGTAGGTTAGTAGTACTCAAGAGCCGATATTAGCTAACTTTATTGCATTCAAATGTACTAAAAATTTAGGTTTGACAGCTTCAGGCGATGACCTATCGAACGCAGATAAAAAAACAAAAATTAATATTTTGACTCGTGCATCGTATACTGAGGTGATCCTTGGTTTTCTCATCGAACGTCACTTAAAGGTCAAGTAACAAATTTTAACTTGACTTTAAGTTAAGACAAATGGCTCATCCACATAACAGATGATGAATGACTTCAATAGACTCAACTATTTCTATATAAAAATTTCCTACTCGTAATTCGATGAAATATTTGTTTTGCTGATTCTTAAGAACGGAACGCTATGGAAAGTGACGAGTTGTGCAAATAAAAGACAAAACAAAATGAAATGTAACTCACGTTTTTTTCCGACGAAGGAGAAAAGACATGTAAAAAAAGAAAAGAAAAGGGCGTGTGTATCTTGAATACAAAAAATATTGAGAGAATTGCCTTGTGAGGTAGAATTCTTCTCCGGCTGACACATACAAATAAAAATGTTGATTCAAAGGTAACAGCACCATATAACTATCACAGTGGCAATTTTATCCTAACGCTGGGAGTCTTTACATAGTTTGAAAGTGTTGGGTAATAGGTAAGTAATGTTAATACCATATTTGAGTTTTTCTTCTCCGGATCCGACTCTGTGATCTATGTCGACTTTCCAGTTGGTTGTAAAATTTTATTCTTTGTAGAATATTATGCGCTTGAGGCTTTTTGAAAAATTTCGTTCTTAAGAAATGCAAAGTACGATTTTGAAAAAGTTTGATACTGGATTTTCGAGGTGAAAAACCAATTTTTTCTAGAAATGACCACTTTATTTCAAGTAAGCGTTAACAACTGTCTCTACTGGCTTACTCAGCGTAGCTATATTATCAAAAATATTTTCAAGATGCAACACACAAATGAAGTATCGGTTAGTCTTATTTTAATTCGTTGGAATGGACTAAAGTGCTCATTATGAATAATGTAAAGGGTGAGCTAGGATCGTGTGCATGAAACTCGAAACCACACGCACATTCGAAGATATGTCGATGAAGTCGAGAAGAATGAACAATGATTTCCATTGCTACATTATTTTAACGTAACGAATATTCATGCAATGAATCCGATGAAAAAATTTTCTTCGAAACTTCGAATATTATTGTGACGATTTTAGATAGAAGAGATGCTTGCATGGATGGAATTATGCTTTATTTGGCTTCTTCTTATCAAGAATCGCCTCGTTTACATCCACAACATGCGTTTATATACGCAACCAAGAAAGAGAGAGAAGGAAAAGATACAACAAGAGAAAAGATAGACATAACAGTAGAAAGATGAGAATAACAGGAAAGATAATTAAGGAAGATGATATATGTATTCATATCAACAGAATAAGCAACAAGCTAATCTTTATTATAAAAGGATGAAAGACAAGAGATATGTTGACGAGGAAAAGCCAGAGAAAATAAAACGCGATGTAATAACGCTCTCAGCCTAGAACGTCACAATTATCCTATGGTAAAGATTCAACTATTGTATTAAACGGATTTATACTTTGACAAAAAGCAATTTCCAACTGTTTAAATCAAGGATCAGATAATGAAATAATTACGGAGCTTTATAAACAATATTTTTAATGCTTGGTACGAAATTACATTGAAAGATATTCAATATTGGTGTGAAACGATGAAAATTGAGCACAATATCCCACCAAGTGAATTCGCGAAGAACACCGAATTCGCTGTTGTATTATTAGTATTTCTTTCATGATATTTTTCATTCTTTTTTTTTTCGTTTTTCTCTTGTCTTTGGTTACAACATTATAGAAAAAGAAAATATAGGATTTTTTTAATGTACAGAATAACAAAGTGGCTACAAGTATTATGAAAGAGAGAAAGTGACTGTTATTTCTATCATTCTTGATAGTGACGAAATACTCCTTCATTTTCTTCAAGCTATCAAATCTTTGTCATTACCAAACTATTAGGCAAGTTTGTTTCATTATCAAACTATTCAGGAAGTCCAATTCCATGGAGCAAGAACAAAGATGAAAGATAACGACAAATTTTCTTGTCGGGCATATGTATGCATCTAGTCACGTGTAGTTTTCATTTAATTCTGCCTAACTTGAACATGGCTATTATTACTCATCTAATGAATTTCAGCAACGAGATCTTTTATCCTATATTCGGTTATTTCGATTGTCTTGATCTGTTGTATGAATTTTCGTATTTTTTTAATACACGAGTCAGGGATTTCATTTTCATGATATTCATGACCAAGTAGACACCAAAGCGATATTCAACAAATTTTAAACTTTCAGAAGTTTTTTATATAGCAACATTTTCGGAAATGATTTTAGTTAGTCATAATGCCATTTCATTTTTCTTTTTTTTTCCTGAATAAAGAAACCAAGATCCAAATAGAAATCTAGTTGCTACAGAAAAAAATGGATCCTGTGAATATTTTTATCACCACTTATGAATATCCTTAATTGGAATCAAATTATGAGAATTTGCACAATACTTTAAGTTGATCGTTTAGGTCATACAATTCTTCATAGAATATCGAGTACTTCTAATATAACTATTATGACATTCAAAGTTGGAAGATATAAAATAATTCGAGTGATAATTGTCCAAATAATGCAAGCTACAAATGATTTTTCTCCGGAAAGGAAAGTTCACAATGAATCTCGAATACTGCTCAATATCCGATATCAAATTTCATTTGAGTGTCATTACAAGAGCACATTCACATCACACCCACACCCATATGAAAAACGTGGTGCTTCACGAAATTGAGATATGAAAGCGATAAGACGAACAACAAGATAAGCAAATATAATGTTAAGTTTAAAATTAAAAAAAGGCAGGAATGTTGCGCCGAAGGTGTTTCACCCTATTTAGGCCGCTATATTTTACCTGTCTTTTTACTAATTGAATCACGCTGCGAAATAAGTCTATTCAGCTCCACCAAGAGTGCTTCACCTTCAGTCACATAGGTCGCGGAAGGCAATAATTTCTCTCTCCATATTTTCATACTCTTTTGCGCATGTTGCATCGCTTTTTCATAATCATTCGTGTCTCTGTATGTCTCTGCTAAATTAATACGTGCCGTGCCAGTTTCAGAATGATCATCTCCAAGTACCTTGATACGCATTTTCAACGCTCTGTTTAAATAAAGAAACGCCTGTTTATAGTCCTTCATTCTGTGATATCATTCACCAATATTATTTAAAACTCGTGCTATGTCTTCATGATCTTTATTGTAGTAGATCTTTTGAAAGAGTCCTAAAACTTTTAATTGGTATTTTAAAGCCTGTTCATGCTCGTCCCTACATTCGTACACATTTGCTATATCACTCCAGACAAGAGCTGTTGCCGAATGTTCTTCGCCGACAGCATTTTCATTTTTATGCCCAACGTTTCACGTAAATAACTCAACGCTTTTTCGTAATCGATGCCTGCTTTGCCTGTAACACTGCCTAAGTTGTACAATATTTTTCCTAAATCCATACGTTCAGACAGTAGAGCATGCTTTCACATTTCTAAGGCTGTTTTATAATAATGACAGGCTTTATCATACTGTTCCAGGTGTTGACAGATCCTTCCAAGGTTCATTTGACGTTGTGAACAATCTGGATGATCAGCTGGAAGCTGAGCTTTTATCATATATTCATAAGATTTATCCAATTCTTGTTTCGCTTCATCAAAGTGATCGAGTGTCGTTTGTGCCAAAGCAATATTCGTGTGTAAATCACCCTTAATTTACCAGTAACCTGAACTCTGACTTCCATTATACAATTTCAAAGATCTCTTCGATATTTTTCAATGGCTGAATTGTAATCTCCAAGAATACTATCTAACCAGCCAAGATTATGTATTATTTCAGCCACTTTTAGCGAGTTTTCATTTGTTTCTAAATCTCTTGTATTATAATAATATTTGTAAGCATTATCATAGTCACCTTTAAGAGCATACGCTCGTCTCAAATTGATTCGAACATTAATCTGATCTATATTCTCTTTATCAACTAATATTTCAAAGTAGTTAATTGACTTGCCACATTCGTTCATATCTGCAATAAGACGTCTAAATAGAATTTCAACACTCATGTCAGTTGATCTAATACTTTTTCATTATAGCGTAGATATTCACTTGCTAATTCACTACCATATGTTGATGTTCGCATACAAATTGTGTATAATCGGTTTTCTTCATCAACATTCATGTTTAAAATTTCAAATGTAGAATCTATATCGAACAAAACTTCTTCTTCTTCAGGAAATTCACTATTTTGACTAACATCAGCAGCTATAACATTAGTATCATTGTCTATATCAATTTTCAAACATCACCATTCTGATCGGCGACACTCGCTTCATTACTAGCAAATAATTTAGCAACTTCAAGATTTTTTGAAGTCGATAAGTATCCAAATGTTGATACGAAAGTTCGCTGTCGAACAATATGTTTCAGTTTATTAAAACTTTCTCTAGGCAAGACAGCTCCACGATAGACGCGTAATGTTGCTGGTAACTTTTGTCGTAATTCAGTTAACGGTTGTGATAAATCTCGAATAAAATGTCGAGATTTATACAATAAACCGATATCTTATCATCTTAGTGCTCGATTCATAATACTTGATAGAGATGTTGGACGTCATTCATTGCCATTTCTTCATTGTCAGTTGTTAATTTTGCTATTAAACTTTTAAGTAATTGAAGCCAGACAAATGTAGCTGACTCTTTACTTAGATCCAGAGCTGGGCAAGTACAGACTTTCTCGAGTACGAATACCAATCATTCGGAAAAACTAAAAAAAACTCTTCTCGCAATGCCTGCCAGATTAAAATGCGTAAGACGATTTAGCTGTTCGCGTTATTCACAAAGAGATTCCTTTAATCTATCTATTTTGCGGCAAATGTATAAGCCATGCTTTTACTTAATCCTTCAGAAATGGAATCAAAAAGTAGTTCATATACTAAGGGGGTATCCAAAAGTAGTGGCAACGACATCTTTTTGCCATATTTTAGGGTTGATAAAAAATTCTTTTTACATAGGATGATAGAGCGGAAAATGCTCTATCTTTCTATGCTATTTGATCGTACTTCGCTTGACATCATAATAACAAAATTCTGATAAAACTAGTTTGCCTAACATGTGTATCGGTTACAGACGTTCACAGTGTCTCCAATATGCATTTCTTTCGTTATCTTTTCTTTGTTTTTCTTCTTTCCTTTATTCTTTTCTCTCGTCTCTTCTGAGACTTTATCGTTTATTCATATCGGCATACTCGAAAATCGAAAATACATNGACTGGTACTTCTGCTAGCTATGCTCACTGGGGATGAGACAAAGATTGGATATATGCAGGAGTATAAAATGTCAATAACCTCAAATAAAAAGTAATTCACCGTTGATTTACCCAGTTTCAGCTTCATAGCAATATAATCTCCTGAATGATAATCTTTTAAGAACCACAATGTTACAACAAGCAAGTTCATAGGAGACAAATAGGGTACGTTTGTATCAATTGTAGATTGCTGCTTTCTACGAGTACAGTAATTTATTAGTGATTTTTCACAAATGACAAATAATTGTCGTATTTGTTCAATATCATGACCCGTATGTTGTATGCAGCATTGCTTGTTGCGACTCCACTCTGACCATGGATGCTGCGCTGCAACATAGAAAAAAAAGAGTGCATCAGTGATCAATCCATAGTTGACCCTCGCGCTAACTGATAACTGTATGCAAGATTACTGTAAACTGCATGAAATGATATTACTTACTATCATCTAAAGTACGATATTGGATCTCTCTCTTTTCTTTGAGTGCTGGTCTGCAATACTGACAATGAAGACGATGTCGATAATAATTCGTATATAAACCATGTTTACCAGAACCAGAACACACCCAAACTAACATCGAATGACAGTTCTGGCAATATCTGCCACGATCAACTATTTCAGATTGACATTGATAACAATGCCACTGAATATGTGGAGGGAACATATTATGATCTAATAAGTGACAAAAATTCAAATTCGGAGGTTGTGACTAGTAGAAGTAGCAAATGTAATGAAAAAAACAACAATATCAATTAGAAAAAGAATCAAGTGAGTGAAAGAAAAAAAATGTTATGGTACACCGAATCTCAAGCACAAATGAAAACTCACACTAGTGGAACAATCATCGAAAGAGAAGAAAAGAAAGTGGGTGCTGTTTCATTTGATAGCTTCTCTTGCAGTGATACACGTAAGCACTGCGTACGATTCATCTAATTATGTGCGTGAATTCATATCAGTACAGCAGATACTTTCAAACGACGTTTGGCCTTTTGCCAGTCTTCTACTTTTTCAGTTCAATATCTGTTGTCAATAAGTTTTATAAAGTTGTCAATCTAACATTGATTCTGAAATAAATGCCGCATTGAATGTCGACATTGTAAATTCTTAAGAATTTGAAGAATTCATAACAAACTTCTATCCGAGAATCGAATTATGGGAACAAGATCTGAAGGAAATATATTGAGGTATATGATGTCAAGAGAATACTCGAAACATGTCGCTTCTGTCCCGATGTAGGACTCAAAAGATGGATATTTACTAGCTCTCCTTATGGACTACATCTAGTAAAAAAAATTATACTGCATCGACGTACTATTCAGGTATGAGAAAGAAAGAGAAATTCGAGCAGCCCTGATTCGACACTACTTTGTATTCATAGGCATGACTTATCGAATGAAGTCTATTATCGAGCTACGCTTCTCATCATATTTTCTTATATATTTATGGTCAAAACAAAAGCACGCATGGCTGTAGTCTTTCTCTCACTCGCTACATACTTTGATTTAGGCTTTCCTCGCATGATCGACTATATGCAGTCATCACATCTACATAGTGATGCATATTACAATAGATCCTATTAATCGAGCACATACGTCACGAACAACGTATTGCATACTTGCATGTACAATTATATGCATAAAAAAAAAACCAAATATTTATTTCATTCTGTTGACATCATCCGTAAGGAATGCATTAGGACAATGCGCAGGGGAAGATAAAATTACGGAGTTGATTCGGTGTAAATTAAGAATTCTGTAAATTCTAAGAAATGAAACATCTTTTAGAAACGTTGTAAACAATAAATAATATCAAAATATTCACCGGATGTTTCTGTATCCTATATATACAGTACTGCTCACAATCATAAGAACAAGTACCTTTTTTTATGTATTATCTTTTTTTTTTCACATTTATTTACTCTTCTTAAGTTGCTCTACCTATCAATACATACGCATCCAACTATGCTCTATTCGAATATCAATTCAAAATTTACCTTAGAATTATTTATTTTCACAAAAAATACTAGAACAAAAAAACGTTTTTTTGACCTGCCCCGTGAAAGAATATCGAAAAAAAACTGGTTATAATAGATTTTTTTGTGATTAGAAATCTATTCAAATTGCACTATTATTATCGAAACTTAATCAATAAATTTAAAATCTGATTCAATTGTTAAATTGGAATATAATAGTGCAATTTGAAAAGATTTATAATGACAAAAAGTTTATTATCATCAGATTTTTTCAGATATTCTTTCACATAGACAGGTGAAAAAAAATATCTTTTTTATTTTAGTATTTTTTAAGAAAATAAATAATTGTAAGACAAATTCTGAATTGACATTCGAATAGAACATAGTTGAATGCGTATGCATTGGTAGATAGAGCAACCTAAGAAGAGAAAATGAATGTGAAAAAAAAGCTAATACATAAAAAAGTGCTAGCCCTTATAATTTTCAACAGTACAGTACATTTCATCAAAAGATTAATAAATCAGACTAATAAGTCGCTTCTACTTTTTTTTCACATAAAATTTGACATGAGAATATTCTATCAGTTTGACTCATTGATAATGTATGAATAAGAATGAATTTTTGAACTTATATTCATTAACAAATAACGGAGAACGTATCACCAGAGAAAGATGAGAGACAAGAAAGAAAGATATCATGTAACGAATTCGACGTCACTTCACTGTAGTCTTACTAGAGAAGAAAGTTTACAGTGTAAAATAGAAAATAAGTTACAGGAAATATGAAAGGATATTCTAGTCTTTGAAGGTACAACATCCAAAGAAGTTCGAATTTCAAGTTTCGATTGTCTTAAAAAATTACAATTGTATGCATATGAACACTTCTAGAATGTGAAGCTCGATTTCATATTCTGAACGTTTTCGAGAAAATAGAGTATCTACTATCACTTTTCATCTCTACAATAAATTGTTCTATCACCTCTACCCCGATGTTGTTCATAGCCTTAATTCTGCTCATGAGCCAAAAGCATATGTACAATTAAGAAAAAACGAAGCTTTTGTTAAGATAGTATAATTTAAAAAATATCTAAAGAAGGAAACATAATCATCTTATAAAGATTTAAGTACGTATATATTGAAAGGAGACTGTGTTTTATATAAAAGTAATATTATAACCACTACAGATTCGCTCGTATGTATTTAATTATATGATGCAAAATTTTTGCAGAAGTGTAATTTATATAAAGTGAACACTTCCCATGTCGTCACTTTTATATAGATACTGCCGGTTAACCGACGGTTTGTGACGGTTTTTTTACTTTAAGAAATTTCAAATAAAAATATAGTTATAATATTCGCTCTGATCAAGATACTAGTTTTTATTGATAAATAAACTATCAGGCATCACTATACATCCTTAAGGAACCTAAATCACAGAATATGGCAGATGACGCTGTAAAATTTTATCATTCGTAAAAACATAGTCGATAGTGATTCAGTAATCAATCGTTATTCTTCTTCGTTCTGTAACTTCTTGTTACATAAACTAAAAGATTATTTCCGTTATTCCGTATAATGGTTACTGCTCTAGAATGTTGATATACTACAAAGTGAACGTATATTTTATCGTCAATTATTATTTTCATATCATGCAAAAAAGATGAAAACTCTAACTATTTTTTTTCTTTTCATAGTATATGCATATGATGAGGCCCAATGAAAACTAATATGGCTTAATAGATATACACAAATTCCACTGAGAAAAACATTTGGTACGAAATATATGAAATTAATTTTTTTTATAAATTACAAATTTAACGATCATTGGGTAGTTTTTTATAACTCCATCTAGAGAAAAAGATTTAGAGAATATGTTTTTTTAAGGATAGGACTATACATCCATGGGTATTTCTTTTTTTCTAAGTTTTTTCAGGCTGGATATATTATTTTTATTGAACACTGTCATGCAACAACTTTTGGATTAACAATATGTCGATGGACGCATGTCATGCTTTACTAATCAATGTGTGCCAACGTTTTCTTGTTAATTTTTGATAGAAAAATCTAGTAAGTCGTGGCATCTGGTAAAAATACTTGTTAACTAGGAATTCAAAACTATTGAATTCTATTAATAGGAATCAACAAATGATATAGATTTCTGTTGAATATTTCGTAAATAGTTTTTATCATTTACAGAACTTTTTTTATTTACCTTAGTCTTTCTTTTTTTCACGAGAAAATCGAAATAAGTACATTTAGTTAACGTTAGAATTTCTTTATTTATTCAAAAATTAGAATAATATTTTCAAACCGAAACTTTTCCCTAAATTATAAGTTGTCATTAGAAGAAAGATCAAAATGGACAGTAATATGAACCATTTTGATTAAATATCTGGTGTTTCTTCAGGAATGTAGAATAATTCTGAATCACACAAAAACAATTTAAGATACGTCATCTTTGAACCTCGAAATAATTTAACTTAAGTATTTAATTTTTTCTTGTTGTGGTTTAATACTAAAAGATAGATTCCTGAAGAAACATCGGATATTGAATCAAAATGGTTCAGATTACTATCCATTTTGATCTTTCTTCCAATAACAACTTATAATTTAGGAAAAGTTTCGGTTTGAAGATATTATTCTAACTTTTGAATAGGAAAAGAAATCCTAATGCTAACTAAATGTACTTATTTCAATTTTCTCGTAAAAAAGAGAAAGACTAAATTAAATAAAAAGAAGTCCATGTGGATGTCCATATAAGAAAAAAGATTGGAAAAATCAGATTATTAATCGATTATAGTAGCACTATTATAATCTGATTTTAATCAGATTTTAATATATAAAAAAAATCAAACTTTTGGAATTTTAATTTTTTCTTAATTTATTTTAACTGATTTTTTTTATAATTAATTAGAATCCGTTAAGAAAAGATCAAAGTCCCAAAAGTTTGATTTTTTTATATAGAAAAATCTGATCAAAATCAGGTTATAATAGTGCCATTATAATCGATTAATAATCTCATTTTTCCAGTCTTTTTTTTGCATGGGTAATTAAAACCATTTACGAAATATTCAACAGAAATCCATATAATTTGTTGATTACTATTAATGGAATTCAATAGTTTTGAATTCCTAGCTATCAAGTATTTTTACCAGATACCACAACTTTCTAAATTTTCCGATCAAATATGAGCTCTTTTTCTTATGTCTGTAGGCTAAAACTGTTTGTTTAGTATTTTTTTTTATTTTTTCAAAAATAAAATGTAAAAAAATAATCAAATATTGCAAAAAACTAATTGTGCTATGAAAGAATTAAAGAATCATACAGTCAATATTAGAAATCGGATCAATTGAAGAAACTGGCGGTTAACCGACCGTAACCGGAGAAAACCGGCGGTATTCCGCACAGTTATACGATCGGTATACCGCCGGTTAACCGACGGTTTTTTAGCGGTTCTATGCACATGGATTATGTTATAAGAAAAGTTTCTTATAGTGAACAATAAATTTTGAAGACAAGGACAGTATATGAGGAATAATGTATAGTTTAAAACAAAAAACAAACAATGAGAAATATCGGAAATATTTTCAGAAAAAAAATATATACTATCTCTCGCTACCAATAAAAAATAATTTATTTCTGGTTTTCATTATTGCAAGACGGACTAATATGCACTAGTTGTACTTTAAGTAACTCACATATTCACTGCAGTTGATGAAGGAAAATAAATTATCAACACCCTCGAGTGATTTATGTGCGGCTGAACAATGATTTTATAGTGGCCATTGTTTAAATGATTTTTCAAATAGTGATGTTGATTCTTTCCTTTTTGCAGAATCTAGATTGACTTTCTATGAAATTGGAATTAGTTTTCAAACATCTTTGCAGATTGTTATTGGTTTTCCGATTTGTTCAAAAATAATATTTTAAGAGAACCGGATTGAAATTCTATACTTTACAAAAAATCAATCATTTTTTGAAAACTATAAAATTGTTCGATGATCAATGAATATATCAGAACATTTTGAGCTTTTGCTAAGTCGACTTTCTAGAAAGTAGAATTTATTTAAAATTGACAGTGTATGATTATTTATAGCGAAATTTACTATAATTGAACAACGTCCATGCAACATTTAGAAAAGAGACTTTATCCAATATATAATGACTTGTTGGTGCCAATTTTCGAAAGAATTTTTGAAATGTACTATTTCTACTGAAATAACATATAGTAAAATATTTCGTGTAAACACTTGGATGTGTGTGCGGCTGTCGATATGAACATTATCTCAGCTATATTCATCACAATTGCGCATTCTATTACCATAATCAAGATCATAAATCAGATTATTTTGCAACAAAATCAAAAGAAAAGTTCGATTTTAATTGATTCTAATGTTGCTCTTGTTGTCGAATAAACGAATTGATAATCGTGATTATGATCGGAGAGCAATCATCAGATAAGTCATAGTTTGGTGCTTTTTTGTCAAGAATGAGACTGACAACTCCATTGAGATTGATTATCAGTTATATGCTCATCTACTATCTAGTTTATTTTGATCATTAAAAACCTAACTATTGAAATAGAATCAGTATGATCGACAGAATCGCTGATTTGATTTTCTATGCATAAAACACAGTATTAATAATATATTAATGAATAAAGTTATTTCAATTAATCAAAAAAATAATGTTATTGATTAAATTAAAATGTTTGGTATAGGAGTGATATAGACGTAGAAAGTCTTAGCTAGTACTTAATCTTTACACACTTTATTGACGCTGTGTTATCTAACAGTCAATTTATTAAAATCGATTATAACACAATAGATGATTTTAATCGATCAAAATAAAATTTTTTTCATTTTTGCATGGAAGTTATCTGAATATAACCTTTATTGAATATTATTCTGTGCTTACACATCTCTTGTTAGTTTCGTTATTGAAAATGAATCGATTGAAATCGATTAATGCATTCAAATCAATTTTGATTAGCTATGAAGAGTGTCCCATAATAACTAATGATAAATTTTTAATGATATTTTTCAAACTTTTTCTTGACGTAAAAGATTGAAATTTTGCTCATTAGTCTATGTAATTATGGCCTTTAATTCTTCAGGAACTTTAGCTCTTTAATTAAAATTAGGATTGAAATGCATAAACAAGATTAAAGTACATGATTTTCGTACTGTCATCTGACCAAAAAACAAATATTTGTGAATATTTTTGCAATAATTCAAGAGCCAGAGAGCTGCGATTTTAACCATTTTCAAGACAGAAGATTTGAGACCAAAGAAATATATTGAGACTGATTGGTCAACAGTTGACCAAACAGGTGAGCTATTTTCTTTTTGATCTAGGCTTTTAATCAAATTATATCATTATTTCAGAAGTTCCACAATCGGCGTCTATGTAACGAAGAAGTTGACATTTTCTAAGCTTTAAAGCAAAAGTGCCAGGTGAGTTCGACCCTTGACAACTAATGTCATCGTTCGACTCAGTATCATGAGTTACTCATGTCTAATTGCTTTTCCGAGTCATCACAAGTCAATTGTCTGCAATCGAAGGTCTCAAGAAAAGTCTTGTAACTATGCAATTGAACTGGCAAGGATTATTAGCGTTGAGCGGATCGAAAGAGAAATATTTTTCTATCGATTAGTTTAATTAAAAGTCTAAATCGATAAGAAAATAATTTTAGAATATTGTTCTTAAAAAAGTCTCCAGCAGCAACTGACCTGATTAATCAGTTGCTAAGTAATCGGTCTCGATGTATTTTGATGCCCTCAAATCTTCTGTCTTGAATATCAGATGATAGTAAGAAAAGTAATGCACTTTGATCTTGTTAATGTGTTTTGGTCCTATTCTTAGCTAGAGAGCTGAAATTTTGGGGAATTATAGATCATAATTAGATGAATGTATGATAAAAATTTCAAATCTTTTACGTCAAGAAAAAGTATAAAACATGTAAATTAACAATTTATCCTCAGCTATTATGGGACACCCTTTATATCCATTGTCACGACCTGAAAACATTTATCAGTTGTACATTTAAGTTTGGATATGCCATAATACTCGATGAACCTTAGTAGTTGATATATACGATAAGGAAACGTAGAATAATGGAAAATACTAACTAAAAATATGCTGTTTTTTATTACGAAGATGGCTAAATTTGTTGCTTTTTGAATGATGGTTCCCTATGTTCACTCATAAAACAGTTGTAGCAAAAATACAAAACAACACAATTAAAAATATTATGTAAATCTGAAACCAGATGTGTAACTATGAAAAGAAATGAGATAACATTCAACACTGTGATGAGATAAACACAATTTCATTTTCTCATTGAAAAAGAGAATTTGTAGTAATTTCAAAAAATTGAAAACAAGTGTTATTCATCTTTCACTTTTTTGTTTTTATCAGAATAAATTATATCAAATCATTTTAAGAAAGAAAAGCGACTTGATTATATTTTGACAGAATTTTGATTAATGATATGAAATATATAATATTTTCTCTCTGCAAAATCAATTCATATAACAGAATCATCAGCAGGAATCATGTATTTATTGCAAGAAGAAAATGCAAGACTTTATCTACTGCAAGCAAAAATTGATTGAATGGAATACACATTCCTGAAGTCTCACATTTTTTCCTTGGACAAACTTTATCTAAAACTAATATACATGTATAATGGATTTAAGTTATATTCGATATAAGCATATCAAAAACAATACTCGCAAGTATTTCATAGAATATTGTTCTTAGCATCGTGAAAATGGATGTTTATATTCTCTATATAAGTGTGACATTTATTAACGTGACATTAGTGAATTGTTAAAGAGAAGGAATGTTTAACGTCACTGGAATTGTGCAATCAGAGTTATTCATTGATTGATCTGTCTGTTTATCAAATATTGCTTAAATGTTCTAATGCATGCATAATAGATTAAGTCAACTTGCTTCATTAAATTGATTTCATTAAGAAACATTTAATAGTAGATCATATTTAAAATGATTTCACAACGTTCCATAATAAATATTTGGTTAAGTAAAAAATTTCATAAGAAAACCATTAAAAATATGACTCCAAGAATAATCGTCGATCAATATTTAACGAATTACAGTTACGCGCATAGACGAATACCAAGAAAAGGGCGACCAACAGGAATATAACTAGGAAGGACTGAAATTGAATCAAGAAAAAACACATCATATTGTGCAGGTAAGCATTAATGAGAGTAACTGAAAATTCGTAGTTCTTTTGTTTTTTATTTTTTCTTCTTCGCTTGTGCTCCGGTAGTTTCTGTCTCTGGTCAGAGCCAACTAGTTAACGGTTTTAGAGTTATTAAAGCAAACCATGCAAACATATTACATATATCTGAGCAACCGTAGCGCATTAATCTTGAGAGAAATCCTTATCTGCTTATAAATTACAATGCACAGTTTTTTAATTAGCTTTCATTGTTTTCTAAGACTAGCTGGAGTTCTACTTTTCATTAATCGATCACCATCCTTTATCAAGACTTGAACATTATCTATCTAGATATCGTGAAGGTTGCCTGTCAAAGAAGAAATAACTATGGATCAAACTTTGTCGGATATATTACGCATGACAGAAGTAATAATATCACTGTTTGAAACCCTTTTTAGTAGAATTGATTGCAGCCTGAATCGGCTGTTTATCGCAATACGCATAATGATTTCCATATTTTCTTGTTTGTTCTCGTTAAAAATTGATAATCTTGCCGTTCCAAATATTGTTCGTAGCCAAAACCTAATATATGACTTGCACTCCACATAAAGTTCATAACTCTCATACCAATATTTTCAGTTCTCTTTGAAATCTTTCAGATAGTTTGTATTGCTGAAATGGCAAACAGTAATGACTAACAACGATCCTATGATGACACATTAGCACGACATTGGAAATATTTTTGTCGAAAACTTTGCCTGTTCGGCTACTCCAACTCATTATTTTATTCATTTTCACAACATAATGGCCCATTGATCTTCTTATCCATGGGGATGGAATTTAAGCTATCAGCATATAAATGAAGGAGATCCAACACCATGTGGTCAAAAAGTTCTTGGTGGGATCGCTCTCTGTAAAAAGTGCTACGAACAAAAAGGAAATAAAATACGCGAAGTATGATCTCAATTTGAAAATAAAATAAAAGAGAATCATAAAGAAATAATTGATAAAATTATTCAATATGGGCAACAATAAAAATTATCAAGCGCTATTAAGGAGACTTCAATATCTATGTCCTTCTATCATGCACTCTTTCTTCCAGTTATCAGTGATGTTATTAGCGCGTCATTTACATACATTTGAATTCTCACGTATTCTAAATGTTTTTTTCATTTCAATTTCTCATATTGTACTCTTCAGACAGACGTAGTGCGTATGTTCGTACGTTTCTACTTTTTTTTCCCTTATATTCAAGAAAACAAGAAAATTTAAATAAAACAAGCTGTCAGCATAATCCGTAAAAGATTTGAAGATGAAACATGTTTTTCGATTTACTAGATATCGTGTTCCGTGATGGTCTACAAAGGGATAAAAATGAACATGGAAAAGTGTAACCCGATATGTGTGGAACATATAGGTAATGCCATTGTAGTATAAGTTAAGCAAATAAATAGCATCGATATTGTTACAACACTAAAAAGAAACCGATATAGAAGAATGTGCCGCATACATTGAACACCGTTTCGATCGATTACTTTCGAATTTATTTGCTATTGAAAAACAATAGATGTTTATGGTAATAGAAACAACAAAACTTTAAACAAAAAGAATCATTCATCACTGCTGCAATATTTTACATTCTAATAATTAGATGCTGCCATCAGAGGATTTGAACGTATCAGAAACGTTCCCGATTGTTCTGAAATATTGAGCAGCTCATATACAGCATCAACTAGAAATCGTTCGAATAGGCTACCGTTAATCAATATCTATGTCTCTTTTTTGTATCCTTCTCAGAGTTGGAACTGGTTCGGCCAGGCCGGACTGGATCGGATTTTTGCCAGCTCATCATTAAAAAATTGCTGCTTGTATTCAAGAATTTCCTCTATGGAAAAAGGTGTTTTTATGATATTTTCACATCAGAAGAATGTGTTTGCGAAAGACTCGATGAACTTTGTGCCATCAACCTAACTGAAAACAGTTCATTGTTCTCTTTATATCTTTGTCGATTACTTTCTCGTGTACCGCTTAATTTAACCTAGATCATATAATTTGTTTTGTAATTCTACTTAGACAGCTGCCTGAATGACGAAAAATAAATATTTACACTGTTGTGCTAGATTTATTGTAAACTGGCTCTTTTTTCTTGAAATTAAGGTAAAAAAAAAACAGATTTGATCTGAATAGCTAACTTACATAGATATCGGGCTCAAAAACTTCACGCACCTTGCTATAAAATATGATGGTGATAGTTTCATTCTCAAGTTTTAGTTTCCAGTTCCGATTAGGGGTGGTGATCGCCTGTTAACTTATTTTAAATTTAAATTTTTGCGAAGTTAAATTTCAAATAAATAAAAATCTTTTAGAGATGAAAATTTAAATTTATTTTAAATGTAAATTATGTAAATTGAAGTTTATTTTAATTTTATTTAAGCCTTTTAAATTTATTAAAATCCAGTTTAAATCAATGTAAATTCAACGTACAACCATTTAATTGGATTTAAATCCAACGGAATGAATTTAAATTGAATTTTATTTAGTTTAAATTGAAGTTATCTTGGTTTAAACTAGATTTAAATAAATTTGAAAAATTTAAAAGTATATAAATCTATATTTAAATTGAAAATCAATTTAATTTTTTAAATTTATTTTTCGATTTATTTAAATTTTGGTAAATGTAAGTTGCTTATTTCTAATTC
Source organism: Rotaria sp. Silwood2 (assembly GCA_905329745.1). Taxonomy (NCBI): domain Eukaryota; kingdom Metazoa; phylum Rotifera; class Eurotatoria; order Philodinida; family Philodinidae; genus Rotaria; species Rotaria sp. Silwood2. The sequence goes on from CAJNSZ010000179.1 coordinate 75,881, forward strand.
GGATTTCCGTACATGAATATTCAATTCTCCTTCACCACCATTATCTGTGAATAGATAGTTTTATGGTCGGTTATTTTCACCGGATTTTTGCTAGTTTGGCTGTAAAATTCATCCGGCCGGTTGCTTGCCGGACCGGATAGAAAAAAGCTGTCCGGTTCCAACTTTGTTTCTTCTTCCGCCAGTTGAAATATACATTGAGCAATTCTACGAATTGTGTCTCGATATTCAGTAAATTATTTGGCAACACCGACTACCGTTTAAATATATCCATCATGATTACAGGCATGTATTTTTACAGGCTTCTTTCAAACATACGGCTCATTACATTTTCGGTAATTTGCAGACCGTCCATATTAGCATAAAAGACTAATAGAACGATAACCTAGCCATACATTCTTCAAAGATCCCACAAAATCAAATTAATCGATGCCTTCAGTAACTGTTAGATTCCATCGTTTGAGTTATACAACGATAAGAACCAATTTTCGTTCTTCTTTCATAGGCATTTCTGGACGAACACGAATATTCTAACGGACCAATGTCAACTTTGTTTATATGTTAGATATTGTCTTTATTAGACATGCAATAGTTCCATATAAATTCTGATGGCGCAAAGTTTCGTAAAGTTATTTTCAAAAAAGAACCGATTCATTACAATTAGAATTACGAGCGATTAAATTATTTTTATTCAGAGTCCCATCCATAGTACAGTTAAGTCCGGTGTGGTGTAAGAACCGTTGATTTTACTTTTTTTGCCTACAAATATTGTATAGCACTCTAGTGAAACTCTACAAATGAATCGAGTTCCTATTGAGACTGGGTAGAATATTGAATTTAAAATATGTATATTCACTAGAAGCCTGTGTGTTAGCCCTCAGGTTTTGGAAAAAGTGCTGTTTTTGAATTTTTCTTGGTATTATCTCCCTTTGTATGTCTAACATGCAGTGGCTTGTATGAAGAATTTCACAGTTTTTAGACTTCGTATCTTCTATATACAAATTTTTCGAAAATTTCTTGCTTTATTCACAACGGTTCAAAGTGCGTCTATTTTACGAGAAGTTCGTATCTTTAAGGTTTGAAGTCTATGAATTCTGCAGCTCTCCTTACAAAATACTGGTGACCCGACAGTTGAGCTCCCGACAATTGAGCCCCGACAGTTGAGCCCCGACAATTGAGCCCCCGACAGTTGAGCCTCCCGACAGTTGAGCCTCCCGACAGTTGAGCTCCCGACAGTTGAGCTCCCGACAATTGAGCCTCATATCAAGAAAAAAGTAAAGTAATAGAACAAGATAATTTTATTTGAATAAATCTACACTCATATCAAAAATTAAATAGAGCTCTAGCTCGTTTAAAATACAAATCTCTTGTGATTAAATGAAAAGTTGAAGCTAACTGTTGTAATTGTTCATCAAGATATTCATATTTAACACGTTTTCTTATTTTTACACGTCCAGCTTGCAATTGTTCAGCAGTTATAAGGTTTGCATGTTGTTCCATCTTCAAATCTATAATAGATTCATAGATTGATGGATTTTCTCGTGCTGAATTCTGAACAGAAACTTATGATTAGTTGTACAAAGAGAAAAGGCATTCAAAATTGTTCCTACTTTAATAGCTCGATTCCATCCCTCTGATGAATTATTTGTACGTGGTAGGTCTTCAGCTAATCGTGAGAAACAATTCCACATATTAATTGAAAAACGAGCAGCACGACGACGATTATTACGAATCAAACGACCAATAAACGTATCTTCGAAGTAATCAACGAAATCTAGAAAATTTTTAAGAATTAATCATACAGTTACTTCAATTATTGAAAAAGTTATACTAGCTATTGAATCTGGAGCAGAAATTTGAATTCTTTCAAATTCAAGTATTACAGATGCTTCAGGAATCAACGACAAACAACCAAAAGTTTTTAAATATCGACGTGCTTCCGAATTATCAACGAACAATTCTTGTAATCCAAGATTCTGAATAGAAAGACCAAGTATCATGAGAATTATTTAGAATAATATGAGTTGTGGTATGGTAAAAAATACTCACTTGTATCTTCCTCCACAAACATTGCTTGAAGTGGAAGAAACAACCACTAATTGATGTCATTGGTAGTTTATTCTTGATCACATTTTCTACAGCTTTCTCAAAGTCAATAGTAATTGATTTTGGACGTCCAGATACATGTTGTAAAATCACATTAAATATTTCATCATATAAAGCTTCAGATTTTCCTGACAACATACAATAAACCAATGGTAGAGCCCGACCACAAATAAAGCCATGTATTACATATAATTGTTCAAAAAGTTGAGGTGCGATCTAGAAAACATTCAAGCATAGAATGAATTTGCTTTTACAATTAATAATTTATATTAGATTTACCTTAAATGTACCATCACTATGCCAATGTTCAGAATTCGATAAACGATCAAGATCATCATCAGATGATAAAATAATAATTCTATGAACACTATCTTCGTTATCGTATAATAGGAATCGACTACCACCATTTGTTGCTTTAAGTTCATCGGAAATACGTATTTCATTAAATGATTTCGGTCTTGGTAATGGTATGTCTTTTTTTTTTCGTTTTCGTTCAATAGTACGTTGTGATGAAGTATAGTTTGGAACAGCTGCTCCATCATCTTTACTAATAGTTAATAGTGCTTCGTTTATAACACGTCGAGGTGGATAGTGCGATGTTACTGCAATATCAGCGATCTTTGATTTAAATTGTATTGAAATTATTTCTTCCGGAGTTGGTGCGTGTATATGATCTGTTACTTTAACATATTGTGTACCATCAAAACATACCCGACCAGCACAATTGTTTTTGTAACAACGCCACATTGATTGAGATTTATTAGCACGTCGATAGCGAAACCCATCCAGCAAAAGCTGATCCTTGTTTCTAGAAGATTTTACAATTGACATTATACAACAATTATATGGCACGAGAATTAATAATGAAGATTAAATGAATTTCTACAAAATAACTATTTGGAACACTTGTTCGTCTCCGTAAAGATGATTGTCTTAATCACAGAAGCAAAAAACAGCGAATCACCAAGGCGACAAGATGGCGCATTCTGACATGGACTTTTTTCATTTCAGTAATCGATGAAGGCTCAATTGTCGGGAGCTCAATTGTCGGGAGCTCAACTGTCGGGAGGCTCAACTGTCGGGAGGCTCAACTGTCGGGGGCTCAATTGTCGGGGCTCAACTGTCGGGGCTCAATTGTCGGGAGCTCAACTGTCGGTGTACCATCATAAAGAACCATTCATAGGCGTATGATTCGGCTTGTTATTCTTGTTCAACTGAGTTAAGATAACCTTTTGCTTTCAGCTACTATCTTCTGAACTTAATATCATCGCACACAATATTTTCTCCAATCACAATCACATTCCAATGAAAATACAGCACGTTGAACTCATGGACACATTTTCGTACAGACGCAACTCCTTTCTTTAAGTATTTATCCGGAATAGCTATATATTCAACTGTGTTTCGGCAAGTTCGATGAATTTACAGGAGCATCCTGTGAAACGTATTTTTTTTATCCTGTCAATTAGATAGTGTTCACTGGAAAAAAAGAAAGCCTCTTTTAATCGTTAAACGTGATAAGAGACATAAAATGACATGCATGCATCCCAACGCGTTCTAGAATAAAAATTAAAATGCGTTTAGTCTAAAAGCTGTTCCGAAACTATGAAGCTTCTTTAAACGTATTAAAAAAAACAGTGATTGGTGCATCTAGATGTGTTTCTGTCATCCTTCGATACGAAAAAGCGTCAGAACACCAAAATTTGACTAAAAAAATGCATCTAAATGTACCTAAAATGTGTTTGATGGTTACATGGGTATATGTGTGGTTTGCTGTGTACACTATCCTTAGGTTGATATCTAAGTCAACGACACTTTTAACTAATTGATCTGAATGATAGCGGAGAATACTACAAAGTGAGGCTGAGGTTATCGTTGTTGTGGAGCAGTACCTATATTGTATTGAGAAATAATAATATGAAATGAATGTTAAAAAAATTGGTAATCCAAGATATTGTCACTCAATAATGCATGACTTTTGATCTATTGATAAACATTTTCCAATAAAATCTTATTGAAAAGAACAAAAATCATTCGATATTCTTATAGATGGAGATTTTATTATTTCAAAACATATTATTTAACATCAGTATTTATTTTAATATTTCAATCTATATTGATAATGATGTTTAGTCTGTGAATTATTATGACGTCTAATATTCATTCAAATAATTTTAGTTTTTAATAATTTGGTAAAAATCATTGCCTTTGATAATCATCAAAAGTAAACTTTCGAAACTTTTATGTAATTGATATCATCTTAAATTCATCAAGTTCGAAAAGATCCTATAGACATTCATTTAATCTAGTCTATAATTTGCTTTTCATAGTTGTAGGTACCATTTGAATTGTTTGTAGAAGTAATTCACAGTTGATTTTTCAATGAAATGCACAATAATATAAGTATAATAAACAAAAAAAAAAAATAGTATGAAAATAAAATATTTCGTCTCTTCTTTTTCATATTTCAGTGCCTGGACATTTATTTTTAAAAATCGTGTCCAACTCACGATAATATATTTCTTAATCTTTACCAATCATATACCACATGTGGCAGATTATATATTTTCATATTTTTTCTATCAAAAACTTAGTTTCATCAGTATCTTATATCATGTTTTAATTTAAAAATATTAAGAAAAAAGTCAACTTGACTCATTTTTATTACGATCAGGTAGATATATTTAATGATTTGCTAAGACGAACGATCACATTTATCTTTTCTTTTTAATTTCAGTGCAGAAAAAAAAACACAAATATTTTTTCTATACTCTTCACTTACATATATTTTTTTTATTATTTGAAGATAGAAAAAATACAATGGTAACAATTAGTGTATTTCGAATTTTAACTTCTGTATGTTTGCTAAGTTTGATCATTCGATTAAATGATGCTAAAGTTGGCAATGAAAAACGTAAGTATTCAAGAGATAGTCTCATCATACTACCATTCAAATCAACTACCGCTAAGTTGGTTTTTTTTTAGTTCAAATAAGAGATCATATCGTGAAAATTATTTTAAAAAAATAGCTTTTTAAAGATTTTCTCCGCCTCTATCGATTACTTTGAGTTGTGCTGGATTTTCACAAATACAAAAAAGAATTCTCTACAAAATGAGATACATCAGTAGTCATTATAATATATTTCAGTAATCGAGCGTGCTTAGACAATCAAGAATGTCTTCATAGTTTGTTAGTATTACTTTGCCTCTAATGCTGGTTGTACTTAGCAGTTTTTCACAGCATAGTTTAATATCAGAGTAAAATAAATAGCATATTTGATTTGATATAGATCTTTGCGTTGGTTTCGAATAAACTATTTAAGTTGCTCTAAAGTTGAACTATAATTATGAAAATTACTGAAAACGAGCGCGCAGGTGTAATAGCTTTATATGGCTTTGGTACTTATGCCGAAAAAGATTCAATTTTAATCAATTTTATACAGCGTATATTAAATCAGATAGCATATTTATACTCAATTTCTGATCATGATCATGAATCTGAAGTCATATTTTTATTTGGAACAATCATACTCTATACAATGAAAAGTCAACATGGTTATTGAGGACTGGGGGTGAGAAGTTATTGTTATCAATAACAAATAACAAACAAAGTTATTTGTTATTAATAACAAAAAAATAACAAATAACTTTTTTTTCCGAAAAATCTAAGTTATGCTTTGTTACTATGTAACAGTATACCAGTTCTATTTGCTCATTATTGTCTAATTGCTCGATGATGTTACTGACCGCAATCTCCATTAGATAGCCTATGAAACTGAGAAAAATCCTAAAAAGATCTTTTCAAGTATCTTGCTCACCTACAGGTAAAATTTACTAATCGGTTTACGAGGAACGATTCCTCAATCTTCGATTGCCTTTGACTTGATGTTTTGGTCAAATAAAAGTCTTTGTGAAATGAGATTCAAGGTGCCATTTTTCGAGTTATGATCTGTATAATCTTTCTAGACATTTTCTCATCTCGCAAAGGCTTATATTTGACTAATGCATCAAGTCAAAGGCAATTGAACATTGAGGAATCGTTCCTCGTAAAGCGATCAGTAAATTTTGCCTATAGATGAGCAAGATACTTGAAAAGATCATTTTAGGATTTTTCTCAGTTTCATAGGCTATCTAATGGAGATTGCGGTCAGTAACATCATCGAGCAATCGGACAATAATGAGCAAATAGAACTGGTATACTGTTACATAGTAACAAAGCATAACTAAGATTTTTTGGAAAAAAAAGTTATTTGTTATTTTTTTTGTTATTAATAACAATAACAATAAATTCACACCCCTATTGAGGACTACCAATGTGCATTAAGTGTGATATCCACTAAAAACCTGTGTAAGCAGTTTTGCTCTTGAACTAAATTACTGGCAAGTTAAAACTCATAAACTATGAAACCATCTTTCCTTGTAGAAGCACGGTCCATTACTAAAAGTTATTGTAATGACTACTGACGTAGCCCATTTTATAGAATATTCTTGTCTGCATCATTGAACATCCTTCGAGATCCAAAGCAATGGACAAAAAGGGGGGAGAAAATCCTAAAAAAACCAACCAAATGTGTAAAAAGCTATTTTTTGCTTTAATTTTTATGGTCCAACTAGAAAAAATGAAGGATTGCGATCTTCGTTGTGTTTCATTAATATGTTAGAAAATCCTAATACTTTGAATTCATAATTTTCACGATATGATCTCTCTTAAAATTCTTTTCTAATCTATCGATTTTTATTGCATCTTTGAAAATTGTTTTAAAAAAAATCGAATTGAATTTCTTTTTTGTTTCTTTCATTCAGACTATATGGATAAAATGTGTGGAAATGATCATTTTATCTTCGATGGTGATAAAGTACCAGGTATTTCATTACAGTTAACAAGCAGCAGTAAATACAAACAAAATGTTAATTGTGCTGTGAAATTTCGTACAGCTCAACCAAGTCAACGATTGATTATTACCATAGAAAAAATGGATATTATTGATTGTCCAGGTGATTCATTACGTATCTATGATGGTACAACATTACTTAATAAAGATTCTAAAACACAATGTGGTTCACCTGCACCGTTTACTTTTGTCGTAAGTTTATTTTTATTAAGATTTAGATTTAAAGAAGAAAAAAAAGATTTTCTTATTATTTAGACTTCAACAACACAATTATTAATGATATTTACAAGTAATTCAGCTGTTGAATCATCTGGATTTCAAGCTGCAATAGCACTTCATTTTCCAAGTATGATTTTCTTAGTATAAATGATTATTTGATGATTATTTTTTGAATTTAGTGATTGCTTCATGTCCTCAAAGTCTTGGATTTTTTCAATGTAAAAATAAAAATTGTATTTCAAAACAACTTCAATGTGATGGACGAAATCATTGTGGTGATGGAACAGATGAAAATCAATGTAGCATTCTTTCTGGCTAATATCTTTTTTTTTGTTTTTTTGGAGTCTATCTCTATAACTAAAATAGCAATCGAAAGAAGAAATTTAGATATCTAAACATAACTTTTTTTTTTTTCTTTTCATAACAAAAAACAAAAAAAGAAAATATAAATGATCTAATTAATAACTAAATATATAAGTTATTTTGGTTGTTCACCAACATCAATTAAAAAATGAGTATAAAGATGATAAAAAGTTGTATTTAATAATTTATATTTAACATTATTAATTCCATCTGAATCAATACGACTTTGTGCTGTACGTAAAACACTCATACGAGCAGGATTTAATTGTTGATGAGTATGCTTTAACATTTTATAACGTGCAATAGATGCTGGTGGACGTTCAACATTTAAATGTTTACTAATAATACGAGCATGCATATCATCATCTTCACCACCCCAACCCCAATAATTTGTTGAATAACCATTTACAAGTAGATAATGTTCACGACGCATTGCTATAAGAAATATTTAATTATAATTGAAATATTATTTTTTGTTAGAAAAAAAAAAAAAACATAAACGTTTTCAAAATAATAGACTTTTTGCAGAATAAAATAATTCAAACATGTTCACTTCAATTCATTCGAATAGATTAAACTTTTTATTTGATGATATAGATTTGATTCAAAATTTGTTTTTTCATACGAATAATGCAAACAAATATTACTATAGAAATTTAACCTTTTGTTCAATGAGAACAATATATACATACTGCTTCAAGATAATTACCAATGGTTATTGAAGTGAATAAAATTTAAAAAAAAATGAAAATTAGCTTTAGAGATTAAATTGCATTGGTGCACATTGAATGAATTTTCAAGATTATTTATTTTAAAAGTCAATAATTATAATATTTCGAATTTTTGAAGCATGGAACATTAACTATTGCAAGAAAGTTGGAAATATATATACTGCTTAAATGAACTTCAATTGTGTATCTTAGTTATTATCACATATGTATTGCAATATTTAAACTAATTCATCGTGAAAAGTAACTCAATTCACATTAATGTAATATCATTATTAAAGTTTCTTTTGATTTCTTCTTTTAGATGGTAATTGGAAGTTACCTTGTCATACTACGCATTAGTTTTTTCTTAATTAACAACATGTTAATAGTAGAACTGAGTAATAAAAGTACATTATTCGTATGAAAGCAAGTTTTGAATAAACTTGCATGACCTAACACAAAATCAGTCCATTCAAATGAACCGAAGCGAACATATTTGAATTGTTTATCGTAGTGTTATTTATGAGCCATCCTATATTTAGTGTAATTATCCTTTCAACACTTTTGTTTTTGGTTACATGTAAAAAATGTAGGCAGGAGGAAAGTTACTTTTAACAAAATATTGGTGAACTGATAACGCAAAAGATTACTATTGGCTAATAAGAACTGCTTGAAATTATGTGACATGTAATAAACAGTGAATTTTTGATAAAATATTGACTTTATATACTTAAAACACAGTGAAAAAAAACTTTTCTCGGGAAAATTGAATAACGTGAAGCAATCAATTCTATGTGTATTTTTTGTTATATGGGTGATTTCATGGGGTTTATACCAATTTTCCTGGAAGTGCCCTTGGATTTTCAATTTCGTCTGCTAATTAGTCCGAAGACAGTCTGAAAAGTATGCAGCAAAAAAAAAATTACGAACTTGTCCAATGAATAGTGAGCACCCGTGGATAACACGAGATACATGGACAATTTTTTTATAGTGAGACTTTGTTCCATATATGAGCTAGTCCGTATAAACCAAGACCGATCTTATTCCATCGAGGTTGTCACGCTTTGATTAATTTAAGATATGTAGTAGAGGAAAAAGTTTTAAGAATTTTGACGCAAATCGTTCTCAAAAATATTGTTTCATTTTCGAGATATTTGAAACTTTTTGAAGGTACTATAACCCATAGAGTTCATTTTTTGTGATAGTCATATCTCATAAAAAATAGATCGATTTGACTTGAAATTTCCACTGTGAATACATTTCAAGATTATGTAATTATCATGAAAACTGAACTCAAATAAGTGAACTATTGATAAGTTGATCAGTGCTATCAGGTACACCAAAAAATGGTCATTTCCGGTATTTTGTGCACATACATATCTCATGAATTAGTTATTTTAAATTAAACTATCTACAGAGCCAACTTGTTTACTATAGTAGTTACTCAATGCTCTCTCTCTATAGCCAAAATCTCAGCTCTCTAACATAATTAATTCATGAGATATTTATATGCACAAAACACCGAAAATGACCATTTTTTGCTGTATCTGATAGCACTGATCAACTTATCAATAGTTCACTTATTTGAGTTCAGTTTTCATGATAATTACATAATCTTGAAATGTATTCACAGTGGAAATTTCAAGTCAGATCGGTCTATTTTTCATGAAATATGACTATCACAAAAAATGTTTTCTATGGGTTATATTGCCTTCAGAAAGTTTCAAATGTCTCGAAAATGAAACAATATTTTTGAGAACGACTTGTGTCAAAATTCTTAAAACTCTTTCCTCTACTACATATCTTAAATTAATGAAAACCTGACGACCTCGATGGAGTAAGATCGGTCGTGGTTTGTACGGACTAGCTCATATATATGGAACAAAGTCTCACTATAAAAAAAATTGTCCATGTATCTCGTGTTATCCACGGGTGCTCACTATTCATTGGACAAGTTCGTAATTTTTTTTTGCTGCATACTTTTCAGACTGTCTTCGGACTAATTAGAAGACGAAAATAAAAATCCAAGGCCATTTTCAAAAAGTGGTATAAATCCCGTGGAATCACCCAGATATAAAAGAAACTTAATATATTAGACTTATAATAATACAAATTATAGTGAAACTTGTTCAAGTCATTGAAGTTTTATTTCAATATTTTTTTCGTATTTAATTTTCTATCCGTATATATCTTATATTCATACAATTTAAAATTATAAACGACATTGAATGCTTTCTTTATTTTATTTATAAAAACATAAATTGATTAAACTTTTATATTGAAAATGAAAAGAAAAGAATCTATTGTATCTATTGTAAATATGACTCGGTAATATATAATTAGTAAATATTCTATCATTAAAAATATAAGTTAGATAAACTCTGCTTACCTAAGACACCTCCAACAAGTTGTGCATAAGGTAAATAAAATTGAAATTTATCAATAGCAACACTTAAATGACGTGGATATCTTGGACATGTATACATATTTCGATCATCAATTAATAATAAATCTACATCGTGCATTATAAAACAAGGTGTATTTGGTTCAAGTTTTAAAATTTCTTTAAAACAACCATTCATAACAATACCTTTATTGAAAGTTTTATTAAATGCTTGCTCACATACATATATTCGATAATCTAATTGTTGTCGTTGTAAAATTTTATGTGTATGAAAAAGAAAATGATTTAGAATATCCCAACGATCACGGTACGGTACAATAATAGCTACTTTATGACGAGCTAAGCAAGTTTTTGGTTGATAATAACCACCAAATTGAACATCGCTATGATATGATGAATTAGTAGTAATAGAAAAATTTTCTGGTATTTCTTGAATTGTTAAAGGACCTTGAAGGCTAGGTGGTACAGGTGGACAATAGTTTAATGATAAATTTCGAGTTTCTACTCTAGAAAAATAATTATGTATAGATGAATGCATAAATGTTTTATATGTTTCTTCAAAATAATCATATTTTTTTCGAAATATTTTTTCTGAATTATTAGTTCTATTAGTTTGTTGAATAAATGATATAGATGTTTGTGTATATTGATTTGTTTTATTTGATAATGAACGTTGAACAATATAAATTATATTAACAATACTTGTAAGAAACATAAGACAACTACATATAATACATAATAGATACATATGATCTTGTCGATGATAAATAATCATGATTTACTTTTAAAAATAATATTTCAAAAGAATCAATTTTATAGGTTTGAGATTATCACTCACTTATCTATGAAAAACAAAAAGGCAACAATAAAAAAAAAAAACATATATGACAATTTGATAAGCATGAAGGTTTTCCTCTTTATACGTTAAGAATGAATAAAGAAAGCAAGATATAGATGCACACGCAAACACATAAAATGAAACAATCCATCGAGCTTTCTTTTTTTTTTTCCTCGACTGTTAACTATCGGTCTGATGCGTTAAAACTAACATTTCTGTCGTAGCTCAATTTTTTTCTCGCTTTTTTCTGACATACTACTATGCTGTGCATGCCTCATAAAGTTTGTCCTCAAGGAATATATAAGAGAAAAAAAGAACGTAAGAAAAAAATAGGATTAAAGAAGAATATCTTGACAAGTTCTTAATAATTCACAAAATGATAGAAGTAAATATCTTATGTTTTACTAATATAATAATATATCGTTCAATGCTAATACTTATTCAACATTCGTCTTTTCAAATGTTGACGTATTATAATAATCGAATAGATTATGAATGATATGATAAGTCAAATCTATAGAACGTATACGTAATAACGTTTTATTCTCATATATTTCATTGATTGTTAACTTCTCAAATAAGACAAACACAAAAGGTAAACTCTTGTTGATGATTTGGTCTCAATGGGATACTTGAAATTTATTCAATAATCACAGAGTTAATGAAGCAGAAAGAAACAGAAAAATAACATAAAAAAAACAAACGTTTTTTTTTTTTCTCATCAATTTTATCGATCTCTCAACATTCTACGACATCCTACATAATGTTCACTACTGTCCAAAAGTAAATATGTACACTGATTAATATGCTTACTTCAAAGAATATCAAAAATTCGTATTGATGTTTAATTCTTTGCGTGTCAGGATTCATATATAATATTTATATATGAATATAGGATGACAATAATACAATATATGAGAAAGAGAAGAAGGTGAATCGAAGAATGAAAGAAAAAGAAGAATATGAGGACTCATATTACACCAGACAGACATTTTTTGAAATTATATATATATAGAGTCATATCATTTGTGCCTAAGTGTGTATAGAGAACATTTTCTGATTTCGTTTCAATGATAGAAGTAATGACGTCAAGTGTGTTCTGGCATAACACTTGAGATAATGTCGAGGACCATGACACCATAGACTCAGTGTTTTTTTTTTTTTTGTATACTATTGATAAAGAAAATGATTTCCCTATATGCAGTGTAATAAGTAAACTTAATATATTAAATGACAGAAAACTTATAAAAAAAAAAAATTTGTGATGCATACATAAGGATTATTAATTCGCATAAACACGTTTTGTTTTTGCACGTTTTTATAAGATGAATGAATCGATAAATTATATTAGTTTTATGATTTATAATGCAAATGAGCATTGAGCACAGCAAATAAAAAAGCAATATAGAATGGAGAGAACTTTTAATAAGTAATTATTTTAAAGGTATATTTTACAGTCAAATTTCTATCATGATTTATCCCAAATAGCTCATTATAGTGCTGCAAAAAATTATTAGAATTAAATATTTTAGATTTCTTTGTTTAGAACGTCATATTGCACATTTTTTTTGAATAGTCTATCATGTTGCGTATTAAATGCATTGTAGAGGATATTCCAAAAGTTAGCCGGAAAAATTTACGTAAATATTTTTAATGTAGTTTAAGCAATTCATGTATATATTAAATAAGATTATGGTATTTTCTTTGAATTTTTGTTCGGTATAATTTTCAGCAAATGTCTGTGTTTATTAACATTAAAATAGAAGTAATTTTGTTAATGATCAAATTTCAGTCACCTATTATAATGAAATGGAAAAATACACGTGATATTTGATATACAAATGTTAGACATTGATTCTATGAGAGATGTATTTCAATATTTTTACGAAATCAGTATAGTAGTAAATAGATTTAACAATCTAAAAGATTTTTCAAAATTACACAAGCAAAAAATTGATGAAAATTCATAACACTTGTGAAAATGTACCAATATCGAGTGTTCGAATTGTAGCAACAATCGACTACATCGAACGAATAATAGCAGACAGAATTATGATTGCATATTTTTCAATGAAGTCATATAATGTAATACAAATTATCCAACAATATTATGAAGAACATAGACAATATCGAGTTGAAATGATATCACATTAATACTAATGTTAGACAATATGAACAATTAGAACCATTCGTTTTTCTTTTTCGGATAAAATCTAGTTGCAATTTAAATGGTTGATTGAGAAATATGAAGTGAAAAACTCTATGTATAAGACATGTATAAAGACTTAGTTGAATTTAAAATAAGAATCGATAACGAAAATAAATTAATTCGGGAAAATAAACTTTCTGTAGAATTTTTTAAAGATTTCTAAAACAATTGTTTTATATATATTTTCGTTGATAATAATTATTTTGAAAGTATGTTGTAAATCAAATTATATGAAATAAAAATTTTAAAAAAATACTATCAATATTATATAAAAAGCAATTAAATCGCTCGAATTGTATATACGAGATATTTACGTAAGCTTTAACCTGGAAACTTTTGAGGCACTTTGTTTATTAAAATTTTGATCCATAAGCTATTATTAAAAGGTTGCTCAAAAAAAGGAAAACAGTAGTTTTTAGTTTTCTGCCGACTTTACAGAAATTATTTCTTTATTAATATCATCTTAAAGAAAATTCACTGATATGTCCGCGCACGATACTTATGCGCAGAATATTTTGTTTTTGTTCTGATTATGCTAACTTAGCTGCGAGAGTGATCACGGATGCTACAATTGTGAGCATGGGGTGGTTGTACGTCAGTATCTTCTCTTCACTTCAATGGTGATCATCCTCACACATCAACACCCACATCCTGAGACCAGAACAGTTAATCAAAATTTGAGAGAATGAATTACTGAGCGTGCACAGAGCAGAAGAAATTCATTTTGCCTGTAAATGTCGCTGCGGAAATGTCATGCGCGGAAGTGTTGTGTCACGTCTAAAGAACAGAAAACTCTGAACAGAATGAACGATTGTCACATTTTCTATGATCTTCCTAAAACAGTGAATAAGTCGTATTAAGAAGCAACGAGAAAAAAAAACACGAGCCGTTTTATTTGATTTTTAGCAATTTTTACACGTTTTTATTTAATGTCATGCTTGTAGCTTTATGTGAAACAAGATCTAAGAAGTGTATTGAAATGTCAAAGGTAGAATTTCCTCTTTTCCAACCCCCCCCCGCACCCCCCGCCGGCCATGGCCTTGGCGTTTTTCCCCACTTTCTGCAAGTATTTCTTAAACATCATCTCCCTGGCTNCGGAAAATTCTGAAATGTTGTGCCGAATCTATTCTGAGTGAGACCTTGCTTTGGCCAAAGTTTCAGCTTAAAATTAATCATCCCGGGGATTCTCGCTCGAAACCATTTTTTGAAAAGTCGAAAATGGATACATTTCGATATTGAAGTTAAAAGTGATAGTTCAAAGCAGTATGTATTCATGGTTTTCTTATGAAAAAAACTTCCAAGAATCCTCCACCACCAAGGCAAAAATTAGCTCATTTGATGAAAGAGCGGTGGAGATATTCAATATTCTTATTGGTCCGGACTTTCGGAACACCCTGTATTAAACATATAATGATTATTAATATTTACATCTCCGGCAAGATTAAAATAAATATGATTTGTCATATTTATGGGTGTTGGTTTTGTTGTTGTTGCATGAAAATCAAGTGTTAATCGATAATCATTTGTTAGTATATATTTGACAGTGACGTCAACCTGACCAGGAAATCCATTTTCACCTGTTTTGTTTTTCGAAGAAGAAAAAAAACAAAATCATTTTTTTTTCAAATGAAAAAAAAAAAACAATAATATTTACCATCTGGACTTTGATATTTAAAAACAACAGTATCACCATTTTCTGTTGAACTATCCCATACACGTTTATTAAAAACACCATGTATATAATGTTTTTTTGTTGAATCATTTTTTGGTAATTCATAAGTAGTTCCATCTAATTCAAAACGACCATTTTTTATACGATTTGTTACTCGACCAACTGTACAACCAAAAAAATATTTATCATCAACATATTCTATAATTATGAAAAATAAACAATTAAATTATAGAAATTATTTATTAATTTTCTTTTTTGATTATGTTTTACCTTGAAGATTATCATAACCAAGTGTAATTTCCGTAATTTGATTGTGTTTATCAGGTTGTCGAATGGATTGAATAATTGCACCATAATTAATTAAAGCAACTTCAAAACCATCTGATGTTGAAAGTGTATATCTAAATATATATATATTGTTTATAGCAAAAAAAAATCATTGAAATTAAATTTTTTGTATTTTTATCTACTTTTTTATTTCATTTTGATTTTTTGTGATACCAAACAAACTTTCAGTTATTTTCACTGTAGTCATCTTCTGTTTTCTTTATCTTGTCACACGTATGAAAAGAATATGTTTATCTACATAGATATTAACTTCATCATATGGAAGACTACTAACGTTCTCTAGCGTATTTATTCAATTTAACCAATCCAATTATCGAAAAAGATAACATTTTACATTGTATTTCACTTATGTCTATTAATATTCTGCTTTATTATCATGCTGAGAAATATATTTTCGCGAATCCATAAATCAATCGTTTGATGTTCTGTTTTGAATTGTTCTACAGATTACACACATGTTTATGTAGTACTACTACAGATGAATAAGAGTGAAAAGAGAAACGGGAGTCGGCGTAATCTGAATAAATCCTCAAGACATTAGTTATTTGAAGAATAACTGTAATGCTAGTTCTATTAACAACAAAATAATTGTCTTTCGTTTTTAATTTCAGTATGTATAATCTCAAGATAAATCGGTAATAAAAAAATGAAGGAGTTTTAAACATTCTCTAAAGTGTTTAGTTTATGATAGTATTATATTTCTTTGGTAAAGTCTATTTTAAAAGCATGTGTTGATTTTATTGCATGATGTCCAATATATATTCATATTCAATCAAACAGACTAGTACAAAAATATTATAATAACATAAAGAGAGAAACAGTTGACTTCAAAATTTCACAGAACTTTTAAAGACTGTCAAAAGATTTTATGATCGACTATTATCCTCTATTATCTTGATAACAAAAATGATCTGATGGAACTCAAGAATATTTTCAAGCAAGGATAATAAGTCTAAATATTAAGTTAAAGTTTTGCACCTCCATCTTCACATTACAGACCTTAATAATCAGAGTTACAAGCCATTCGCTCCATCTGCTCATACTCACAGCCTTGAAAAAAAACATAGATATGAAGAATACACATGATTCAAGTTAATTTTTTTCATTAAGATTCTTCCCGTTTTTCAATACAAAATACTTGTTTTTTTCTTATGAATATAATTGTATAAATGAAATAACTATATTGAAGTCTTTATCATCAACTAAATAATAATTTGTATTGTTTTGACATTTTTATCTTTCGATTTTTTTTTACACTTCAGCATACCCATGTGAAAATTACCGACAAACTACAGCCGGTCTTTTTTTTTTGGAAAGTGTTATATCACGATGTATTGTATCAAAAAAAAAGTTATTGTTTTTGAAGTCTGTTAAAATTGACAGAACTGAGTTGTTTTCAATGCACTTTGATAATATTGATGCGTCTATAAGCCACCTATACTAGCCACAAAGGCTAAATCAGTCCAGTTACGAGATAAATTTTTATAAATAAAATATATTTTCAAACGATTTTCTTCTCAATTAATTTAATAAGCACAACCATCGGTTCTTATAAATGATGGGGTAGTCTAAACTAACATACGACATTTGTCTTTTCGACCAATGTAGGATTTACCCATTTTCAAACTGGAATAGTTCTTTTAAGCATCTAGAACGTTTAATGACGCTTTAAATAATAAACGAATAAAACTTTAAAAATTTCAACATCTCAACAAAAACATTTAATAGTACCTTATGATATCTTTGTTTTATAATCAAATGAAAGTTTATAAATTATCAAAAAGAGAATCTTTTGAATATATGCGCGCTTATCAGTATGATTTTTCTTTATTTGATATTATTTTTGTTAATAAAACTGTCTTCCAGCACAATATCTAATTATGTTACTCAATCACAAATACTTTCATGTAAATAATAATAATATATTTCCTACTTTGATATGAATAAAAAATTTTAAAGAAAAATATATTAGTTAGAGAGTTTAATTTCTAATGATAATTATGAATTTTTTTCTCAAATTATATTATTAAAATCATTTGATTTTTATAGCATCGGCACCTTCAAAACCATCATCATCTAGTTTATTAATCATTTTAATTGTTATTGTAAGTTATTTAATTGAAATTTTTACAGTCTATTTTTACTATAATATTCCTCTTAGATTGCAATGATAGGTTTATTTACATCCATAATTGGTTTTTTAATTTATCAATATCATAAAAATCAACGTCGTTATTTAAAAACTTTAACACGAACAATCTATGATACATTACAAAATTCATCTTTTAATAGTACTATACCAACATCAATAGCGCAAGAACTTGATCGTTCATCTATTTTAGACGCACATCATAGTCAATATGCTGTTGCTTATTTATATAAATAAAAGAAAAATATGTGGCAACAAAACTTTTCATAGTATTGCAAAGAGATAACTTCGAGAGAGCCGGCAAATCGCTAACAATCTTCTTAAGGACGAGAAATGTTAGATATAAGTATAAATACGAATGTTTAGTGCATTCTTTTTATTAAATATCAAGTCTCACACGAGAATAATTAGTAGCTGGACAAAACCAGTGTTACGGAATTTCATTTTTTTACATTGTAACAACTATATCTCCTCGTAGATGAAAGCAAACTCTCTGAAATTTTTACCATAGATGGAGACTATGATGGCCTACTGTCAGTAAAAATTTCGTTCATTTTTGTTTGGTCAAATCCGAGTTATTCAAAAAACATTGACCGTTACGAAATTTCAAAAAATGGAAATTTTTTTTAGAGTGAGCTGAAAGTTTAGCAGTTTGCTACGAAATGAAGCAACATGCAAACAAACGTTCTATATAAAAGTTGCTCAGTGTTCCATAAGCTTTTAGAATATCAAGTTATTTTTTAACAAACCTAACTGCATTGAATAGAAAACTAAAAATACTGTTCGTTACGGAATTTCATTTGTTACGGAATTTCACCCTTTTTACAAAAATCGAAGTTCGGACTAGGATAAAAGCAAAGAAAATCAAAAACAACCATATAACCCTCCCCAACATCCGATTCTGCATCAAATGGTATAGTTTTTACTAGAATC